>PYST01000038.1:0-182668 GCA_003049485.1 Ophioceras dolichostomum | reverse complement strand
TGCGTCCAAAGTCGAGGGGGTGGGGTGCGGGGCAGAAAAGTGTCCCGGAAGGTGGTTTGTCCCGGAAGGTGATAGATTACGTTAGTGGGCGCCGGGCGGACTGCTGGGATTACATAATGTATGAATGGCCCGCGTCCCAGGTCGATCGACCCGATTGGTCAGACGCGGCCCCCCGGCTCCACAACTGGTTCAGACGTGGACCTCGACTGCCTGCCCGGAGCTGGGTTGCTTCATCTTTCTTCTTTTCGCCTTCCACCTCCCTCCTTCCACCTTCCACCAATTTCCAACTCCCTCCACGTGCACTCTGGCCACTTGCTTCTTTCCTCCCTTTCATTTCCCTCTCTCCTATCATTGACCAGCGTCTGGCTCCCCCAGGCGACGGACATTTTCTCTTCATTCTTCCTCGCGGTCGCAAATCTGCGCTCGCGACCTCCCAATTTAACACCTCCCAACCACCCACTCAAGCAGGTCGCACATCTTCTCGAGCAAGCTCGCCTCATCTCCACAATGGCTGCACCTTGATATTCTCCTCGCGGCGATGGAGTCTCTGACCCATCCGCCTGCTCTTCTTCTCCGCTCTCATTCCCACTCCGTCTAGCCATTCTCCCATGCTGGATCTTTTTCGATGCCATCAGGCTCCATCCGGATTGAAAGCGGCTGATAAGCTTGCTTTGTCTCTCCATCCCGACCCAACTCTAACTCTCTCTCGTCTCTCCCATCATCGTCCCCATAATGCCTTCCCACGGCTTCTCTTGACCCGCACGTCGTTGTCCTGGGTCGTCCTGGGCAGGACGTAAAAAGGCCCATCGGAGTTGCATGATTACATGGCATTTGTAGCGGCAACGGCATGGTGAAAGGTTTCACGCATTTATGATTCTTTCATGAGCGATGGCATGTATGGGAGGTATCAGACAAAAAAAAAGATCGGGAAACAGAACAAAAAAAGAGATGGCAAGACATGTACGCGGAGTCATTTGGTAAGTCTTTTTCTGACTCTTCCGCCCCATTGTGACGCATCGATTGCTCCTCGATTGCGCCTCGGAGTTCGACTTCGTCTGGTCTTCTCGGGACGAACCTTCTGCTAACACGGCAACTCAGGCTATTAAACGGCATCTGATTTAGCTTCTTCCAGAGGCGTTCGGGCACTGGAGAGCACGAACATTTCGACGACACGATACGACCGTCATGCGACCAGCGAGCATGATTCAACATGTCTGTCCGTCATAGACCCAGTCCAGGCTGAGCAGCGATAATCATAATTTGGTCCTGCTGCCCCCGATGTGCCATTCAAGACAAGACAACACGAGGGCCAACTGGCACTCACAGCACCGGGCGGTCTTCTGCAAGACATTGACACACGGTATGTTTTTGCTTCGGACTTTATGTGTTTTATTTCTCCGAGACCTCCTGCTAACCTCCTTGGTGGATGAACTGTGTAGCTGTGTAGAGGGCACCCATCCGGCCCTATCTTGGCAGCCTTGTCCTGGGCAGGACATTAAAAGGCCTAGACTTGCCTTCGACCCTCGCGGGACGAATGGTATTTGCAGCGTTGTGTGGATTCCCATCCACACGACAGCAGCAGACGGAGCGTCACCACCACCGACGGTTATCGACGTGTTCGATCAGCGCTCCCAAGTCAACTCTCCCGTGCAGATGATCGAGCAAGCCCCCGTGGTGGCTGCACAATTCAGGGAGATTGGGCGAGGGAAGTGATCAAACCCTTGCCCGGAACTCTCTCCCGGGACGGCAATGCAACGTCGTGACAACGACGCATGCACCCGGTGAGTAGAGTGTTCAAGAGGCGCCAGAGCTTTGCAAGCTCCACCGGCGTCACTCACGGACAACAGTGATGGACCGACCACCTCACTCCATCACCATCGACAAGCCAAAACAGCGCGGGGTGTCACCCAGGCTCAGACATTCTCGTTCGACGCCAGCACCCCGAGCATTTCCATCAGCTTCGATTGGTTCGATAGCAACCCTTGCTAGAGAGTCATGGTCCGTCTCGACATGAATTCGTCCGGACTCCTGCTCTTCACTCTCTAGCGTCTTGGGGCGGTGAATCTGGGTGGTCGGGCTGAAAGGGAGAGTCGTAGAGCCTAGGTGCTCTGCGGTTGAGGAGGCCCTTGGCACCCCCTCTATGAGGTCGTGCGCGAAGGGTCTCCGGACGTTTCACTAGTTGTGGCGTCTGGATTTGTTTGACTCGGTATAAAACAACCACGGTGCTTACACTTGCGTTCGCATCGCTGGGGCGGGGTGGGCGTTTTCTGGCTTGAGGTCTTACCAGGGTCTGGTTTAGCCGGCTTTGAGTTTCCGGGGGAGAGGACAAGCTCAACAGCGGAGCTTGGACTCTACCGACCAGACCGACTTCGAGTGCAGGGTCTAGCCCGCCAGTTCCATCGAATCGGGGTCCCTTCTGAAGGAGATAAGCGTGATAGTAGGGGCGATATGCCGGGGAGTTTTTCCAGCTGCTGCCCGGGTGGGTTCGTTCAGACACCAACTCAGCTCACCAGGGTGCGGATCGCGGCAGAGGCACCCTTGCTCCGGAGCCAGCGTAAGTTTTTTCATCACAAGACATCGCCGTCCTCTCTTCCAACCACCAAGTCTCTCAAAACTAACACTCTTTATCTCCCCCTAGATCACGGACTCGGCCGTGGGGGACCTGGCCCAGATTTTCGCCACCTCCTGCCGTTGGCAGGAGCTGATACTGGGCCTAACGATTGATTGGGGGGATAATTTATCTCTTGGCTGGACTGGTCGCGTCTTCCAGAGGTTGGCACGCTACATGTCGTGCCGCTTCAAAAGCCTGATACCGGTCCCAGGTTCGGAACTTGGAGCGTCGCTCGACCAACGTGGGGATGACAGGTGGGGGGTTCTGTCCATGTCTAGAGAGATGTCGTTGGATTCTCTTGCAGGGAAATGAGCTAACCCGTCATGTTACGGTGTGTGCTCTTTCCCGGCTAGCTTAGCAGACTGGGCACTTCAAATCCAAGCCTGACCTTGTCCCCAACTTCTGACTACTCCCTATAGATGAGTAACACATCAGCCGTGAATGCCGTGAATGCCGTGAATGCCTTGAATGTCATCATATTCTCGCTCGCACATGACCCCCCGCCCTCCTTAACCTAAAGAAAGTTCCTGCACTTAGATTTTGAGCTTGCTAGATCCGTTAGGTTTGTGTGCAGGCTCGTTCCCTCGCCTTACCGCCGAGGTTAATCGGACTAGCTCCTACCACTGCCGACGCATAACACGTTGCACCAGGCGATGCGAGGCGATGTAGGCCAAAGATAGCTTCGTCGACAAAGCAAAGATGAGTATCGGAGGAACAGGAACAAAAAGCACTTGTTCGAGGGGAACTTCAGACAGGAAATCTGCCACCGCTTACCGTCTTCGGCTCAGGGGTGGAAGAGGCTCTGCGCCTGAGCAGTGGCCTCCCGGGTCTGGCAGGGGATGACGGGTGTGATGGAGGTAGCCTTACCAGGTGCGAAATGCCGAAAGGAATCGGTCCAGAAGCCTTGAAAGAGTGAGGGGAGGGTTGGTGGTCCCGAATCGTAACCTGATCGCCAAGAAATAGGAGGCTGAAGGTGGTGGACATCGGGGCGAAGTTGGGAACGCCCCTCTCTGTTCTTCCTAGCACACGTGAGTGATTTGGACTGAGGTGAATGAGGATCGCACATGGGTGGTCCAGTGACAGGTGGTAGAAGTCGGGGTGGTTGATCCAGCAGCGCGGTCGGTCCGTCTTGGGGTCTGTCTGGTCGGTGCAGACGGCCGTTGCCGGTGTGGCGACCTGAGGATGGGGAGGCGAGGGCTTCCTAGGATATGGACATGGACAGAGAGACCATCAAGCTGGTGGCTGTGGTGGCTGTGGCCGTGGCCGTGGCCGTGGCCGTGATGTCCACTGGTCGCAACCGCAAAGAGGAGGCTCCGGACTGGTGGCTGAGAATATGTATGTATGTATGTCCAGCCGTTTGCCGGTGCGTATGCGTATAGCATCTCCGGGTTAGGTTTAGGTTACTAGCGCAGTGCCGTTTGTTGGTGCCTCTTCGGGCCTCGCCGTTTCGCGACCCTCTCTGTACCTGCAGGTGTCGTCGCGAGTATACGGGGCCATTTCACCCGGGTTTCAGCGGCTATGCTCGTCTACATACTAGTTTAGCTTTGTTCATGCATGCGATGGCGAAGATCGTCATGTAAGCTTACCGACTGGTCGACTGACTGGCCGATAAACCACACTGACCGAGCCCCGGGGAAGGAAGACGAATCCTTCGGCGACGACATGCTCTGTCTGTACATACTACGTAGTACTACAATGAAGCGACCGCCTCATTGACGCTACGGGAGCTAAGCAGCCGGCAGCCACGCCGAGAAAGGTCCCCGATCGAAGGCTGGAGAGAAGCAAAGAACATTCGGAAGCGTGGGGTATGAGATCTGAGATGTGGGAGCAGGGAGCTTTCGCCGCTGACGTGCTTGGCAGCTCTGCAGTTGAAGGATCTCGACGTCTCCATCCCTCCAGATTCCGACCAACCGTCAGGGGATCGATCCCTTTGGTCTCTTTTGGAACGACTCGTAGAGAATCCCCTAAAACGGAAGCGTCACGTGCCTGGTGGTATTCCTGAGGTCGATGGTAGTGACCCAACGAGCTACGAGACACATTGACTATGGGCACATACCTACCTCCCTCGGTCGTAGACTTTAAACTATGCAGTCGATGCCGGTACTATGTTTAGAACATCAAACGTGTTACTTTGGTAGTTTTCGTCTCAACCTTCCGTTCAGGATGCCGCCCGATGGTATCGCCGATGAGCTCCTTCACCAGTCCCTCCCTTTTCAAAACGGCCTCGCTTGATGGTGGTAGCCGGGCTGAGCGACACAGAAAAGACCGTCGAGCCAAGCTCTTGGCGCAGTGATGCAGCACGTTTCGGTGCACTGTGGCGGCTGTGGCACTGCGATCGTGGATGTCTGGCGCATCCTTTGCACCGGGAACGGTAACCACCTATGTTGCGTACATGTCGGCGAGATATCATTGTGGAGGTGGCTCACCCACTTCCAAGAATCGCGAACGACTCTCGAGGATCCCCAGTTAGGAGACAACTCCCAGCCAAACATCTATTTTGCTGCTTGAAGCATACTTGTACTTGGATGTGATGGTTCGGCGTGGAGACTTCCGAAAAACCGCTCACATGACTGTAAGCTGGGGGTTCTCTCAGTGAGTTTGCATCAGTCGTACTTCATCAGGGGCAACTCCCCGCATAGATCCTCTGGAGGAATTGTAGATGGGATTGCGACATATTTTCTACCATACAGAAGATGAATGGCGTAAAACCCAACGATATGGCATTCGCACACCATCTGTGACTGGATCCTGTTAGTCGGTGTCTCTGTGCCCAGTAATTGGCAGGGAAGGATAAGGAATTGGGGGGGGGGGGGGGNGGGGAATCCCTCCCACAAAAAATTAACATCGGCAGGGCTGTGACAGGTTGAGAGTGAAACTGAACCGAAATATTGCATGAGAAATGGCGGTGCCAGTCTGAAAAGGCCCGGCGTCCACTCGATGTGGGTGAACTCCACGACCACTGTCCCGCTGAGATGAGTGTGGCTGACCACCATCCAAATAGGGGTGTCCTGTGCGAGAGCGAATAACCAAGGTGTCCCTGGGTGCTAATATCAGGCCGCGGGTTTGTTGGCGGCGGTTCGACAATCGATATGCATGCACATGCAGGCTACCTCCAGCCCAGCCCAGTTCCAGCTTGCGTCGTGCAGTCCGACTTTTCAGAATGGCATGCCTGGGCATGCGTGCTGCCTGCTTGCTGGAATAGTTTGACATTCATCCATCCTTTCCCCACGCCGCGTGTGACTTGCATCCTTCACTCTTCCGTCGCCGACTCGCGTAGTTGTTTTCGAGCCTTTTGAAGAACACCCTGCCCAAGTTTCCCAAACTACGTGCTGGAATAATAGGAACATAAGTTCATCAACTCCAAATTTGCTTCGAGACCGTCACAGACCATCCCAACAATACGTCTCCTCTTGGCACCAGGAATTCCTGTTTCTCAAACTTGTGAAGAGAAAAAAACAAGGAGATGAGATCTGTAGCTAGCCCCGAAGGCTGGAATCGTCAGGATCCCTCCCCGGGGAGACCGTGTTTGTTGATTGGGCAGTCGGGCAAATAGGTGCGTTCAGGGGGGAGGGGATAATCAGGGACCACCCCCTCAGCCCCGGTCGTCTGCGTCTCTGTGTCTCTCCGCCGCCTGCTGCCTTGTGGGGCCCACCGTCTGATGGCTGCCGCTAGACCCAAATCTTATTACCGGATGGAAAGAAATCCCCACTCAGCGGCGAATCAGGGGCGTCTACTGGGTCGCCTAATTTCCTCTTTCCAATTTCGGGATCCATGCCCCTAGTGCGAGGTCCCTGTGAGCTGCCTCGACAGAGACATAGACGGCGAGGAGAAGCTTTTCCCAGAGCCCTCACAGGCTCACAGCCCGCGCCGCCTCAGACCGCGACTGGAACCCCCCCTGCCTCGCTAGCCCTTGCAAGCCCTTGCCCTTCCTTTTGCTCCTTCTTCTCCTCTGCTCTCCGCTAGTAGGGGAGTGAATCTCAGTATGGGTCTGTCATCTAGTGGAAGTGCCCGCCAACGTGACCCTGCTGCCGGCCCGGCGCAGCACGGGCTGGGTAACGTTGTCTTTCCTCCCCTCACCTTCGCCCGCTCGTCTTCTCTTTCCTCTTCCTTTCTTTCCTCAACAGCTACCAACTGTCGTCACTCTCTTGCAAGTGCTGTTTCTGCCTCAGCCGCGCCGCTCCTTACATATAGCCACCACCCCCTTCTTCAACGGTAAGCCATCCCTTTCGTTTCCCCATCTCCCTTTCTTCAGCCATCATCAGCCTCACTTCCATCTTTTTTCTTTTCTTTTCCATCGGTCTCTCGAGTCGGAGGATCTAATATACAGGACATACCTAGTTCTTCACGACGATCGTTTCGCTAACTTTTCGAACTTGATACCTCTTCTCTCGCTACTCAGCTCTCTTTAATTCTCTTGTCCTTTCGGATACCCTTTCTTCGTCATCATCACAATGCAGTACTCCATTGCCGCCGTTCTGGCCTTTGCTACCGCTGCCTTGGCGCAGACTCCCGGCTACCATGCTCTCACCAAGCCCGTCTCCGGCGAGGTGATCCCCGCCGGCACGACCTACACTCTTGTGTGGACGCCTTCCACCCTCCCCGGCCTGGGCGGCCCCGTCAACCTCGTCCTCGTCGGCGGTGCGAGCGCGCAGACCCTGGTGCCCCTGTCCACCGTTGGCTGTAAGTATTTCCCTACATGATTGTAGAACAGGACAACCGACAATGACTAGGTGGTTACTAACGCGACCAAAATACGTTTAGCCAACATCGATGCCGCCCTGGGCAAGTATGACTGGGCCGTCGCCTCCAACCTGGGCAAGGACAAGGCCTACGGCATCAAGATCGAGCTCGCCTCGGACCCCACCACCTACCAGTGGTCGAACCCGTTCACCATCTCGGTCGCGAGCGGCGGCAGCGACAACTCGACCAGCACCACCACCTCGGACAGCTCGACCACGACTGGCGCCAGCACCACCGACGGCCCGACCACCACCGACGACGCGACCACCACCAAGCCCACCGCTAAGCCGACCGGCAACTACACCACCAGCGCGCCGACCAAGATTGTGACCTCGACCAGCACCTCCAACGGCGGCAACAACGGCGGAAGCCAGACCACCTCCAGCCGCTCGAGCATCTCGACTGGTGCCGCCGCCACCGCCTTCGCCGGCACCTTCGCCGTCATCGGTGGTGTCGCCATGGCTGCCGTCCTGGGCATGTAAAAGGAACAGACAAAGGACATCAATCACACTTCGCGCGATCTGCTCTTATTTGTTTTGTCGCATGCATTCCATGGGTTATTAATATTCGAAGCATTCCTTGCTCGATGATGAAAGGGGTTCTGGGTATAGATTTGAGCGCGGCATCTTGGTGTATGTCGTTGTCGATTAATCATTTGTATCTGATCTGAAATATCACGACGAGAGACAAGAGGGGACAGAGGGCCTGTGTGAGAACAAACAAAATAAAGTGGGTTTTTGGTTTTATCTTTTATTCGATCAATCTTCCCATCTTCGATCCACCTACACCCTATTATTTGGGCCTGTGTTCATTTACATCATGTCTCTTCCTCTTTCCCGGATTCGGACTATGCCAAGCTGTGGGACAGATCTGTCTGCCGGATCATGGATGGCAAATGACACATACGGATGGATCGGATAATGCATATCTGGTGTGGCTACGGGCGTAGTTTTATTAATCTGCTTGACTCTTCTGTCTTGCGAGTTACTCGGACGCGTTTCGGCGGACGCTTGCGAGATGAGGCTCAAGCCCAAATTTTTCCTGCATCTGCTCGCCTCACTTGACCACCTCCCACTGCCCATTCGTTGCCATCAGTCCGTCGAGATTCGTGTAAGAGAAAGCTTTCGCGTCTCGTCCTCCTCTGAGGGATAGGCACGGGCCGGGACCACATACGTTTGTTTCCTTTTTTCCTCTTGGGTTATCGGTCTGCTGCACTGGAAGCCGAGATGAGCGATGTAGGAGCGTCGGAGATGAATGTGTCGACGCGATTCGACGTCTTGGACTGCCGATCTCCCGCACTACCACGGCCCGAGCATTTCTTGTTTCTTTTCCCCCAATTTCTTCGCGTCGAGCTACCGTACGTCATGTCATTCCATGTTCGCGCAAAAAAAGATCGCAGAACAGACGGTATCACTCTCCTTTCTCACACGCTACTGTTTAAGCCCTCAGCCCTCATATCATTATGCAGGAACAATAACACTTGAACGTGGGCTACACAACCTCCATCCGTTGTTGATCAAGGAACCAATGGAAAGTGTCTGCTCTTACAAGGTGATGACAATAGCCTTCCCGCTTCTTGACGGCGGCTTGGCCCTCTAAGGCAGTGCAAGGAAAGACCTTACCAGATGTCGTCAGCACCTTGCCCCCAAAGCTTCTTCCTTCCGTCTCTCACCTGAGAGAGCTGCTACGTTGGGAAGATACCTAAGGTCGGTAGGTACCGAGGTACCGAGGTACGCAAGTCATCATAACATATATGCCTCAGTTACATATTTGATCAAGCACATATTCGTGTGACAAGACATCCCGACTTTGGTTTAACATTGGTTTATATTGACAAGAAACTTGATAAACGCCCGACTAAGCCCCTTTTTTGTCTCGCACCGGAAAGTACAAGCTGTCTTTCCATCTAGTAAAGCACCACGCCCCGTCCCCATCTGCACGCCTGTACTGGGTATCTCGTTGGCTTTCCGCATCGGGCAAGTGACAGCGTCAACGATATGACTGACTCCTTAGAAGTCCCTTCTGTGTACCATATAGATACAGCGTGCAGACAGCAAATCTCGGGGGGTATCGAACAACCTGGAGGCCCTGATGATCTACCCACGACTCCGAATATGACACCAACGCCAACAATACAGAAATAGAGAGAGAGAGAGAGAGAGAGAGAGAGAGAGAGAGAGAGAGAGAGAGAGAGAGAGAGAGAGAGAGAGAGAGAGAGAGAGAGAGAGAGAGAGAGAGAGAGAGAGAGAGAGAGAGAGAGAGAGAGAGAGAGAGAGAGAGAGAGAGAGAGAGAGAGAGAGAGAGAGAGAGAGAGAGAGAGAGAGAGAGAGAGAGAGAGAGAGAGAGAGAGAGAGAGAGAGAGAGAGAGAGAGAGAGAGAGAGAGAGAGAGAGAGAGAGAGAGAGAGAGAGAGAGAGAGAGAGAGAGAGAGAGAGAGAGAGAGAGAGAGAGAGAGAGAGAGAGAGAGAGAGAGAGAGAGAGAGAGAGAGAGAGAGAGAGAGAGAGAGAGAGAGAGAGAGAGAGAGAGAGAGAGAGAGAGAGAGAGAGAGAGAGAGAGAGAGAGAGAGAGAGAGAGAGAGAGAGAGAGAGAGAGAGAGAGAGAGAGAGAGAGAGAGAGAGAGAGAGAGAGAGAGAGAGAGAGAGAGAGAGAGAGAGAGAGAGAGAGAGAGAGAGAGAGAGAGAGAGAGAGAGAGAGAGAGAGAGAGAGAGAGAGAGAGAGAGAGAGAGAGAGAGAGAGAGAGAGAAAGAGAGAGAGAGAGAGAGAGAGAGAGAGAGAGAGAGAGAGAGAGAGAGAGAGAGAGAGAGAGAGAGAGAGTATGTGTGTGTATGCGTGTACGAGTGAGGGAGAGTACAGGAGAAAGGGGAATATTATAAAAGATTGAACAAGGCTAGCAGCACTTCATATAAAGACACACCCAGCCAGCAGCCAGCAACAACCCACTAGTGACCGCCAATCTGGCCCTTGGGCAAGGGCGGGATCCAGCAGGTGACCAGGTTGAGGGCGATGTGGATGATGCCGATCAGCCAGATGGCCTTGGCGTAGTTCTTGCCGTCGTCCATGAAGCGGAAGATGACGGCGAAGCAGACGCCGCCGAGGTTGCCGCCGGCGCCCGTGATGCCGGACAGGATCCCGTTTGCGAAGGGGTGGACGTGGGGCACGAGCGCGAAGTTGGCGCCGTTGCCGGCCTCGTGGAAGACGGCCATGAGCCCGATCAGGCCGAACATGGTCGACTGGTTGTGCGGGTCGAGGCGGCCGATGAGGATGAGCAGCGCGCCGGTCAGGACGCCGCAGACGTGGATCCAGCCCTTCTTGAGCCACAGGTTGCGGCCGAACAGGTTGTAGAGCACGTCGCTGACGACGCCACCGAGCGGGCGGGTGACGAAGTTGAGGAAGCCGAACATGGCGGCCCAGTTGGACGCGCCCGTCTGGCCGAGCGAGGGGAAGTTCTTGATGTAGTAGGAGGACAGGATCGAGTTGACGGCCAGCTCGCCGCCGAAGGAGCAGAAGTAGGTGAGCACGTGCATGGCCGTCTGCAGCGAGAAGACGACCTTCATGGCCTCCTTGCGGCTCGGCTTGACGACGGTCTCGCCCTCGGCCGTCTCCAGCATCTCCTCGCGCGAGATGGCCACCTCGTGGTCGAAGACGGGCGCCTGGAACTCGCCCTTCTTGTCGTCGCCGTCCTTGTCGGTCATGGAGGAAGGCGCGCGGTCGGCGATGCCGCCGGGGACGTCGACGACGGCGCCGTCGCTGCCGCTGCCGCCCTTCACGCCGTGGGACTGGAGGTTCTGCTGGACGTGGAGGTGGCGCTCGCTCCACTTGCCCATGGGCGTGTCCGGGCAGAGCAGCAGCAGGCCGACGCCGGTGGCGATGACCATGATGAGCGGCACGATGAAAGTGAGGCGCCAGGCCTGGCCGGGGGAGTAGCCCATGTTGTGGACGAACGAGTCGAACACGGCCGGCATGATGAAGTAGGTGATGCCGCCGCCGGCGTTGCCGAAGCCGCCCGTGAGCGCGTTGGCCGTCCCCACGACGTTCTTGTCGAAGAAGCCGGTCGACCAGACCTGGCAGGGCACGAAGGAGCCGCCGAGGATGCCGATGAAGAACCGGCTGATGTACAGCCCCGTGGCGTCGTGGATGAGCGGCGCGAGGCCCAGCGGGATGGCGCCGACGAGCAGGATGCCGCCGAACACGATGCGCGAGCCCCAGAGGTCGCAGAGGGGGCCGGCCACGGCCCGCACGAGCAGCGTGGCTGCGAGGGAGACGATGTTGGAGTTGGCCACCTGGGCGGATGTAAGGTTGAGATCTTGACGGATAGTCACCGTCAACTATACAGGTTGGGTAGGGGTGGTCAGCGGCCAGCTAGCGGTTAGAGCTTAGAGTTGATGAGACTTACCAAAGGTGGGAAAGTATACCACGCCCAGAATGCGATCATGAACCCAAACCACGAGAAGAAGAAGACACGGCCATACATGTTGACGACATTGAAT
Source organism: Ophioceras dolichostomum (assembly GCA_003049485.1). Taxonomy (NCBI): domain Eukaryota; kingdom Fungi; phylum Ascomycota; class Sordariomycetes; order Magnaporthales; family Ophioceraceae; genus Ophioceras; species Ophioceras dolichostomum. The sequence continues at coordinate 170,830 of PYST01000038.1, read as the reverse complement.
GCTGGGATGGCACGGGCTTTCCTGTTCACCGGGTTGACCTCGGGGGCCCGGTACAGGTCCGAGAATTTGATGTTGATCCCCATTGTGAGTGGTGGTGGACGACTAACGACGCGATGGTGACGCTGGTTGCCGTTGGTGTAGTTGTCCGAAATAGGAGACCGCTGACAGGCTGAGGACCAGATCAGGAAGAAGGCTCTAACTTTATGGCGAGGGACGGCGAAAGGAGATCGGCCCCGTTTATCTCACAAACCCGGGATTGGGTAATGTGTCTCGTGCTCCCTGATCCTAGTGTTGGTTGGGGGTGTTTGTGTCCTTCTAGATCATCCCAGGGAAGAGATTCTCATCCGAATATATAGACGTGTAGGTCTGGTCCCAAGCAGACGGTTCTCTTGGCTTGGCAAGCAGCACGGGAGAAGAAATCGAATTCTGGGATCTCCGGGGGAGACACCACGCTAGTCCCAAGATGTTCAACTACAATCTTGTTCCCTGTGAGTCCTGGGATGGTGCATTGAGAGTGTTGCCGGCACAGGCTCCTGTGGGGTGTGGGGTCTCAAGAGAGCCCGACGGTGTTACGTGGTTGGTTGGCGCTGTGAGGCTCCCAAGCGCGGAGACGCTCAAGCAAAGAACAGTGACGGGGAGCTCGGCAGTGGGGGGTCGCCAAGGACGGAAGCCCCAGTCCTGGTTCAATGGTTGGAAGCTCAGCTCTTGGCCCTGTGTCTCTCCCGCGGGCGTGATAGTCGACTGCTGATAAGGACGGAGGAACCTGGAGATGTTCATCCCAGGCGGAACCCAGGACGCTCTTGTATGCCACCTCCGCGCTCAAAGGCACGCAAGCACGCAAGCACGCAGCCCTACGTAGTATGCTTCGACAGTGTGTGCAGAGTATCCTACCCCCTCATCTGCAGCAGCAAGGTGTCCAGAAGAGAGGCGCAGATGCTACATCGAGCCCGGGGTGGTGACGGCATTCGGACAGGCACGATATCACGGCAGCATGGCCTTTTGACAAATCGCTCGCTGTCAATGCCTGTCAGTGTCTGTGGCTTGGCTTGTGAAACAACCGCAACTGAGAATCTAGAATCCCTTGCGTTCCTTGTTGGCTTGGGGACGCCGATCAGTCTTGGGAGCGTAAGATAAGTGAGAAGGGGAGTACTGTGTTAAAGAAGCATAGAGGGTGTGCTTGGAAGCCTGCTGGAGAGACAAAACTTCTTCTCGGGGAGTGACAAACGCACCCAGAAGATCCCGCGGAAACAAGTTCCGAGAACGCCACAAAATGAAGTAGCGGCTGGGGAGACTAGTTTAAATAGTCTCTCGAGCTAGGCCTATAGAAACATGGACCTCTCTCTGAACCTCTCGAACTCCCCCACGGTGCAAGGCGACCATCATCACTACCCAACAACAGCAACAGAATGAAGACAATGAAGACAAAAGCAAGGAGTGCTGTACAGGCTCCAGGGTATCTTATCGCAGAGGCTGGCGGCCCTAGTCGTAACAACATAGTGCTTTTCCGTAGTGCTTGCTTAGCCGGGATGGTATTGGACAAGGCGGCTTTCTTATCTCTAACCTAATCCCGGTATCGACCTTTACTTCTGATGGAAGGGCTGAAAGACGGGATTGGGGGACAAAGGAAAGGGGGCGTACCCACCACTCACGGCACTGGAGGCATGGATGCTGAGGTATTCCATCCCGCACACAACCAAGAGGCAAAGATAAGGGCTTGCGAGAAGGACCGTGCTTCCCCCTTTGCAGTGTCGATCTCCGCGGGAGAGGATGATCATAGACGACGGAGGGAGGCGGAGAAAGGGACGCTATTCGCCATCACCGTGACCGCACACCGCCAGCCAACTCGATGAACTGATAGGGATTTTCCGCCTTATCCTTGCCCTCGTCCTGCTCCAAGATGTAGCTTGTTAGAAAGACGAATGACTGGAATATCCATTGATCCGGTTTGTCCTCCCCCGAAGCCGTCGGCTGGGTGTTGACAGCGTTCTTCGTATCGATGGTGAAAAACCAATATTTGTCAATGGTGTCGCCGCTATCTCCAGGGATCAGGGAGCAAGGTTCCCTTAGATGACATAATCATGCGACCCCCACACGTCTCACGCCTCACGCTCCCCCGTGTCTGGCCCGTCCGTATTCGCGCTGGCGTCCTCTTGCTCACGTGAAATACCGCCTGCTTGCCTGCCTACCCTGTCTCTCATTGACGCTTCATCTTGATGCTGCTTCTCCGCCGATATTCCCGGGGAGATGTGGAACGCGGCCGAAGGTGTTCCAGACCGAAGATATTCAGACCGAAAAATATGTCAGACTTGAAAATGTTCCAGACCCAAAATGTTCGAGACCGATCGAACTGCCATTCGGAAGTCTTCGAAGCACCCCTTCTCAAGCCATCATCTATCAGGTTTTCCGCGAAAAGTCGCTCATGGTCTCAAACTCATAATGAGCAGCTGCCTTGCCATCGAGTAGGAAGCCGCCAGGACTTCCGCTTCCTGAGTATATCTCCTATGGTTTCAAGAGATCACCTGTGGAAGTCTCGTTCTCTGAAGGAGGTGAACCCCTAGAGACTGGCGAATCCCGACGATGCTTCTTCAGTCTAGGTCGGCAGGACCCATTGGAAACTCCCAAATGCTGTCCGATTTGCCTGACTCAACTCCCGCCTCGGGAAGAGTCATCAACTAGGTGCCTAACCTGGGTACCTATCTAAAGGGCAGATCATTACACTGGGGGACTCGATTCAGAACAGAAACCATCCAGGAGGCCAACCAGGCCTCCGACTCAGACCTACGCATCTCTAGAGATACGGGTATCTCCGTTCCACCCTCATCACAAAGACCTCATCGGCGAGAGGATCCGAAAATGGAGCGCGTCGACTACTTACCTAGCTCGAACCGAGGAAGAGCCCCCTACTGCTGCCGGAGACCGGCAGTGTAGGATCCCCGTGCCAGTCTCGAGAGGCTCGCAATGGATCGATCAGAGATATTGATCAGAGATATTCGGATGTATTTTGAGTCATCTCCGCGGCGATGATGCGACCCCACTGTTGAGAGGAGCCGCTCGCCCAATGTGGCTCCTCTCTCTCCTGGTCGCTAGCTGATGTACAACGTATGGACCACCCACTCACTTTTGGCTGTAGAGTGTGTGGGGATGGATGGGTGGGCAGCCGAGCTGAGGACTTCCGGGAGCTATGCGTGCGTGCGTCAGTGGCAAACAGACAGAAGAGCAAGGGCATGTCATCGGCGTGTCGAGAGCTACCACCTGCAGGACGAGAGTACGACTTTGTGGGTGTGGGATAGGGTAGGTAGTCATCATGTCGCCTCGAAGACATTGACGTGGGCGTCCTCGGGCGTCCGCATTTAGGCGCGATGAGTGTCGCACTCGAAGAGACACGTCTCCTTCCCGGGGAGCCCCAGAACGCACCGCGTAACCCGGGGAGCATTGCGCATTACAGCATTCTAGCTTATCGCTTGTCGACTGCCACGGCCTGATTACCTAGCCAGCCCGATGCGCGGTCTCGTTACTTCTTCGCTCCTATATCTTGCTCCTAGTTCCTCGTCTGTCTATTACCGTCGCTTCCCATACACCTACCTAGATACCCTACCCACTGGACCAAGTGGTATGGACAAGGGTTGGGGAGACTGGCAGCATGCAGAGGCGCTTGACAGTCCTGCGAACTGTAATATCACCTGCATAACCATCGCAGGTCGCATGGCCTGTGACACGGGCGCAGCTCGTGGACGAGTTGCCGGGCGATCGATGTTGGTTGAGCAGTGAGGCCACCACTTACATGCAGGGGTGTCTGTGAGGGCAAGCGCCTCCTTGGATACTGCATGTACCCGGGACGACGGGACCACAATTACGTCCCGTGTAAATTGCTCTACCCGGAGTATCGGTCTTGAGATCGTGCGACGGAGACGGAGTACGGACAGAGAAGCCAAAAAAAGTGTTTCCTGGTCTTTGGCGGGAGATGTCGCGTGTTAACTCGTCTCGGATTCTATACCTCGGAGACTTTCCGCGTCGCTCGGCGCTATGTCATCCCGGAGCGGACCACGGAATCTCAGAGTAACAACGTCCAACGCCCTCCGCACGGAGTAGCGATGGCAGTCGCGGCGCCAACTTCAATCCATAGAAATAAATGCATTCACCATCGATCTTAATCTCGATCTCGATTCTGATGGCGTCGGAGACTAGAAAACATCTCCTTTGTCAGACAGCACTGTCGTAATAGCAGCATCCCTTACCTTCAGTAATTCTTCAGAGACTGGCTTACATGGATTCTCGGCCTCACCGTCAGCAGGACCAGGAGCTGAAGAAGCCGGAGGTGGAACCATCATCTACTGCCGCCGGCGCCAGTTCCGGAGACAGCTCGATTCCAGCCAAGGATGCCGCATCCAATGGAAATGAGAAATCCCCTTCGATAGGAGAGCCTACAGTTGGGCCGCCCGCCGAATTCAAGCCTACTCCACGGTTCTGGGCCATCCTCATCACCTGCGCTACGATCGGTCTCCTCAGCGCGCTGGAAAACACCGTCGTGACCACGGCGCTACCAAAGATCGTCACCGAGTTGCAACTTGGCGAGGACTATATATGGGTTACCAACGTGTTCTTCTTGACAGGGTTAGTACACCCCATTGTTGCACTGCCCGCCCTTATCCTGCCGTCTACAGAGCTGCAGGGTACATATCTGCCTTCCTAGGTAACCTCTTCTGGGCTCTTTTTCACCGCTTGCTAACTACAAAGCCATCATTCCAGAGCCGCCGTCCAGCCGCTGTTCGGCCAGCTAGCCGACATCTACGGCCGAAGATGGGTCACCATGGCCATCGTCGCCTTCTTCACCCTGGGCAGCGGCATCTCCGGCGGCGCCAACAGCGGGGGCATGCTCATCGCCGGGAGGGCCATCCAGGGCATCGGCTCAGGCGGTCTCTACATCATCATCGACATCATCGTCTCGGATCTCGTCCCGCTCAGGCTTAGGGGCAACTACGTGGCCGTCATCCTCGTTGTCTACTCCGTCGGCATAGCCATCGGTCCGTGGGTTGGCGGGGCAATTGTCGAGACGACGACGTGGCGATGGGTGTTCTATATAACGTTGCCCGTAAGTCGTCCTACGATCCTTTATACCTCGAGGAGTCTCGGCTCCATCTGAATTGTGAGACAACTCCTTATCAGCTCACCCCCATTCTTTCGAATAGATCGGCGGAGCATCCATGATCATGATCTTCCTGTTCCTCCATGTCCGTTATGACCGTAGCGAATCACCGCTCCAGAAACTCAAGCGGATAGACTACGTCGGGAACCTCATTCTGATCGGATCGACCGTGTCCATCCTCTTCGCACTCACCTACGGCGGCACGAAACTGCCGTGGTCATCGGCAAGGATCATCGCCCCGCTGTCGATTGGCTTTGCCGGCTTCGGCCTCTTCCTCTGGTACGAGACGACGGTCGCCGAGCCCGTTGTGCCTGTGTCTCTGCTGAGTGGCCGCACCACGGTCATGCTTCTCATAGCGACTTTCCTCAACTCGGCTTTGCTGTACTGGGTGCTCTTCTTCCTACCAGTGTACTTCCAGGCCGTCTTAGGCAGCTCGGCGTCTCGCGCGGGCGTCCAGCTCCTCCCCATCACCTTGTTCAGCATCCCAGCCGCCATCGTGGCTGTCCTGCTGCTTACAAAGTTCGGCAGGTACAAGCCTCTGCACATCGTCGGGTTCGCCGTGGCGACCGTTGGCATGGGGGTCTTCACCCTGCTCGACGAGGACTCGACAACGGCGGAGTGGGTCATCTACCAGGCCCTCACGGCCATCGGGGGCGGGATCGTGCTCAACACGTTGCTGCCCGCGGTGCAGGCGCAGGTGGACGAGCGCCACCAGGCGCGCACGACGTCAGCGTGGTCCTTCGTCAAGTCCTTCGGCAGCATCTGGGGGGTCGCGATCCCGGCGGCCATCTTCAACAACCGCTTCGGGCAGCTGGTGCCGTCGCGCATCGTCGCCGACCCGGCCGTCCGCGAATTCTTCCAGGGCGGGAACAAGGCCTACGAGCGCGCCTACGCCGATTTCATTTGGGCTTTTCCCGAGCCGGTGCGTGGCCAGATCATCGGGGTTTACTCAGATGCGCTGAAGCTCATCTGGCAGGTTGGCATCGCCTTCGCTGTGCTCAATGTTATTGCTGCTGTGTTTGAGACGGAGGTGCCGTTACGGACCGAGCTCGAGACTGAGTACGGCATGGAAACCGGCGAAAAAGAAGAGAACGATAAAAAGGGCGTGGCTGATGCCGAAAGAGGAGTACTGTCATGAGGGCTCAAACAGACACCTACGAAGTACATGTACTAGTAGATCAGCCCCGGCTAGATGGGTCCCAAATTAGGTAATCCTGTGCATGACGATGTCCCAGGACGCTCTCGGAGTATCCGGAGACTGGTCCCACTAACGCTGATACTTATCCGGCGATCGTGCCGGGAGCTTCCCAGAAGCGAGAGCCGTCGCGACGGATATCGGCCTGACAGCCCGCTGCCTCAACAAAGCATGTCTTCCGATAGAAACTTGAATCGCCACTCCCGGCCCGGTCTAATTCTTCGTCGGAGACCCTTCTCGGGATCAAAGGTATACCGGCTCGCTTGAGCCCGGATGTCGGTACAATGCCGCAGAAAATAGGAGAAGCGTAGCCACTGACTCGGAAATATATAATAAGAAGGTTCCTGGCGCTGTATGTCATCCGAAAGCCAACTAGCTCACCCATCTCGTCTAATGTTTTTATCAGGTATTGACATGACCATGTCTGATCACCACATACCCACAAGGAGCAGCCATTCTCTGGTACGTCAGCCGAAAAATCGGTGGATTTATGCTCAACTTCGAGACCATCTGACAGAAGACGTACCAGCCTCTTGGTTCACTGAGTTCGAGCTGATCTGCTTGACGTTCTTCACCGGCATCCAAGGTAATGCAACGCCACGCCATCCACAGTGAATCATGCTTGCTAGCACTCCTTACTGACCCACCACAAGATGTCGTCACATTTCGAGACTACCATTGTTTCGCGTCGAACCAGACGGGCAACACCGTCCTACTGGTAACGTCGATCGCCATCCCGCAGCTAGACGGAGATGTGTTCGCGACGGAGAACATCGGCATGGCCCTCGGCCTGTTCCTGATCGGAGGATACCTTACCGGTCAACTAAGCCACATCATCGGCCCCCGTCGACGGATCTGGCTGTTCGCCTGCAACCTCGTCCAGACGGCCGCCGTGTTTGCAGCCGGCGCCGTGCAGTACATCTACGGGCAACATGCGCGAGGGCCGAGCACGCTGGCGGTGATCGGACTCTTGGCCTTCGCATCCGGCAGCCAAGTGGTGGCGCCTCGGTTCCTGAATATGACGGAAATCACCACCGCGATGGCGACGGCCGCGTGGGTGGACCTGTTGATAGACCGCAACATGTTCGCCCTGGAGAACCGCCCAAGAACGAGGCGTGTGGGTTTTCTGCTGGCGCTGGGCTTGGGGTGTCTGACCGGCGCCGGCGTTTGTCAAGCGGCCGGCTCTGCGCCAGCCGTGTTCCTCGCCGCCGCGGGCAAGCTCGTGGTAACTTTCATGTATCTTTGTGATGGTCCGGAGAAAAAGAAAAAGAAAGCACTAGAGGATGGACAGGCTGGTGTGCTTCCATCATGAATAGACTCGTTCCTGCAAATTGCAGTGTGAGATGAAGAGACTGAACATGCCAAGGCAGCTGGGGAACAAAACAGCAACTGTTCCACAAATGCCACGTGACAGTCTGCATCACTGCTCGCCCAAATTTGGTTGGTCGAGTGGGGTTCAATCGATCCACATTGAGCCCACTTCCGCACGGTCCTCTGCAATAGGAGCCGTCCCCCATGTTTTTTTCAGCTGGTGTCAATCACAATTGGAGGGGGCCGTGTCACGGTCGATCGTCCAAGTCGCGCTTTGACAACCGGTCGGCGGCCAAATCAATATGAGCTCTCCTGATGAACAATATTACCAGTTTCCCACCCATTCTGTCTATTCAGCACAATAGCACTTGAGAGCATTGCCCCTTATTGAACTGAACTTTGTAATCGGATTTTTCTCTCCTTTTTCTCGCTCTTTGTCTCTGCAGCACCCGGCTTGGCGGCATATGTATTCGCGACCATGAAAAGAGAAGGTTACGCCATCATGCAGGTCACTCCTTGCTAGAGCTGTTAGCCTTTCGCGCACGCGTCACCTATCCTGTCGGTCGCCATGGACCGCCACCACCAGCAGCAAAGCCCCGACGCGCTCGGTGCTCTCGGTACTCTCGCGAACGGCCGGTCCGGTCTACCCCGATTTGCTGGACGCTTCACATCGCGGAAGCCATACCAGACCCGGCGTGAGCGGGAGGCGAATGAAGATGCGGTCACGGCCCCAACCCCGAATGCCACGTCGAACCAGCCGAACAGGCTTGGGGCCGGCTCGCCAAGCCCATCCACGACCTCTTCCTCGGCTAGCAGTCGAGTATCCTCGCCGGTTCCCCGCACTCGAATCCCACGCCCATCATCGTCCCAGGGCGGCAACTTCTCCAGCTCTCGACGTTCCCTGCCTCTCACCGACGCCTATAGGATGGCGGAGACGGAGGACCATCCTTTCCCTGGCAGTCCTAGCCCGGCTCCACGGTTACTGAGAGCGCCATCCAGTGCGGACGAGAACGGACTCCAAGCAATCCTCAAGCAACGCCCCTTGAACTTCGGGCGGAGGCGAAGCTCCAGGCAGTCTGAAGGATCTGTGCGGGACGACGAATCCCTGGTCTCAAGTGCGAGCGGTGAAGAGAGATTCTCTCCGGCCGGTCGAGAGCCAATGCCACCCGCAAGAGATCGAGAGCGCATCGAGAACGTGACAAGGCCCGGAAATGGCCTCTTCTCCAAGGCCAAAGTCGGCCCGAAAGTTGCGGAAACAGGGAAGGAACTGCACAGGAAAGCAAGCAATAGCAGCCTGAATGGATCCTCCCCAGTCGGTGGCTCGCGATACCGGGGGCCTTTGGGAAAGACTGACCCCAACTTCGGCCAGCGGCTTGCGCCCCCTACCGACTATTCTGGGAAGGATGCCCTCGTCCCGTCGATAGAGGCAGGGACACCTGGTGTCGCAGCTGGGCATCGGGAGATGAGATCCACGACATCATCACTACCCATTCGCTCGCCGAACAAAAGTGTCGCGTGGGAAGCGGACGCCGATTTCACCGCCGGAGACCTGCAAGTGTCCGCCAGCCCCCCAGTGAAAGTCGCGCAGAAGAGCAAGCTCGAGGAGCTGAAGGCCTTCCGACCCAGAAACACGAAGCTCGATGACATCAGGAGACGGGAGATCGAAGCGGTCAAGAATATCCCCCTCGATCCGCCGCCACCCACAGCTGATCAGGAAGTGGACGACATTCTCGCCGAGGACGCTGCCGACGACAGGCAGAGCTTTGCTAAGCGCCGGCTCTCCGGTCGTTCGAACACAAGAATCGACGAGATTCGTGCCAGAGAGATCGAGAGCTTGTCAAGAAGAGCTCTTGCAACGGCTCGTCTTGACGAGATCAGGGAGCGGAACTCGGAGTCACGATCCCTTTCTCCCGAGATTGGTCGAAAATCGAGTCGTGAGCCTCTCCGAGACTCTTCGCCAGGTCCGAGCGGTGACGACACCGAGAGGGCAACTGAAAGGACTATTGCAGAGGGGGAAGGTGAAAGAATTCCGGACACGCCGGTCGTTGTGTATCGCGGCTCTACCAGCGATCGCGAAAGACGGTCAGCCACGTCGCAAAGTGAGGGTGCCTCCAGGGACGACAAGGACGACAGAGAACCGCATAGGTCCCGCGGGGTGCAATCACATTCCCGTGGAGACTCTCAGGACCTACTGAGACAACTGGCCCGTGCTGCCAGTAATAGTCCGTCTCTGGAACAGCAGCAGCAGGCTTTGAAAGACCAGAGGAAGAGAGACGAAGAAGCGAAGAAGAATCTGTTTGACGGGCCGGCGCCGCAAAAAGATAAAGCCTCGGAAGGGAAGCGGGACAAAAGGTCGGAAGCGCCACAACCCAGACAATTGGATCCTGTTAAGGCCTTGATCGGATCGTCAGGGTTGCGACGAGTTGGCTCATCTGATTCAGACCCGACCTCTTCGAAGCGGTCGAGCGTTGCGAACTCAGAAACAGACCCCACCGATCGCATTGCGGCGGAGATGCTTCTGTTTGCTCCTCTGGAAAATCACTCAGAGAAGGGCTCGATCCGCGCCCCATCACCCGGACCTGACTCCGACGTAGACTCGGACGAGCAAGTCGAAGAGACGCCACGACCGGCACGGCAGCAGGACCCGCTCGTGTTACCGACCCCGAAAGTGACGGGCGCGTATGTCGACACTCCCGCGACCATCAAGGTCGAGAAGCCTGAAGAAGTTAGAACACACCCCCGCACTGCCGCGGCACTCGGCGCAGCGTCGCTTCTTCGCAGCCGAGGACGACCGAAGTCGGCCCTCAGTGTTGGGAAGCCAGACGAAGACGCCCCGTCTGGCCGCTCTTCATCGGTCGCCATCCGTCGTCGCGCAAGGTCCCTGCCTCGTACGCGGTCTCCACTGATAAATTCGGTGAAGCTGCCGAGTGCCAAGGACGACCTTCTCGAGATCCATCGTCGACACCAGAGCCAGGACATGGACGACTCCACCTTGGACGACTTCGGCGGCTTGCTCCCCGACTCGCCCACCCTCGACTCAACCACTGAACTCGACCTCGTCAGCAGCAAGATGGAGGCCAAAGCCAAGGCAGCAGCCGCCCCTAAGGCGGAGGACAAACCTGCTATCATCAGCAGCCGCACTGATCAGGACGCTGATCAGGATCCCGAGGATGACGACAAGGCGAGAGTTAAGCGCATCGGCGAGAAAGTAGAGGCGGTATTCCTGGGTATCCGAAGCGCGAAGCAGGGGATTGCGCGACTGGAGGACCGGGTGTCACAAGTCGGGCTCGAGTCCGAAACCAAGGCCAAGGCGGCCCGATCATCACCAGAGCATTCCCACTCGCACAGTGCGCACCACCACCACCACCACCACGGCGACCCCAACACATCCGCCGCCGCCGACTGCCCCATCTGCGTCGCCCAGCTCAAGCCCAAGCCCACCGTGACGTACGTCCACCTCCCCGTCCCGCGCCTCTACCACCGGCAGCCCCGCTTCCGCCTCTCGGTCCTCGGCGTGCTCCTACTCCTCCTCGCGCTGTGGCTCGCGTCCGAGTCGGCCATGTGCGCGCGCTTCTGCCGGCCGACGACGTGCGGGCCCGGCGACGACTGCAGCTGGTCGCCCGATGACCCGCTGTTCTTCGGACACGCCATCCCCGTCAAGCTGGACCAGTGGGCCACGGGCGGGAAGGTGCGCGTCCTGGCCGAGAGGCTGTCGCGCGAGGCCGGGGACCTACTGGCCGAGGCGTGGGACTACGTCGCGCAGAGGGACCTGCTGGCCGCGGACACGGCGGGGATGAGCTTCGAGGAGCGGAGGCGGCACAGAAGGAGGCTGAGGAGGAGGGGGCTTATCGCGCCCTGGGTGCCGCCGCCGGGGCAGAAGGCTAATATGGAGGCGTGGGCGAGGGCGAGGAGAGAGAGGGAGAGGGTCGATGCGCTGAGGGAGATGGGGTATGATGTTGGTGTTGGCGATGGGCTGGGTGAGGATGAGTCGATGGATGGGGATGAGAGGGTTTCGTCTTCTTCGGTTTGAGGAACCGAAGGGGGAAGGGGGATGGGGGAGAGAGGAGAGAAACGTGGGTGAAGAGTGGGTGGGTGGGATAGGGGTTGAGGTTAGGGGGGGGAGGGGATTTGGGTATCGCAGAAGCCAGCAACCTAGGTCTGAACTTCCCTCCTCCTGCCTTTGCGAACCAACCACCTAGCTCTCGTTTACAACCATTTGGGCAGCAGGCGTGCAGCATCACACATATCATTAGGCATGCAAATAGCAAGCATACAGAGGAGCGGATAGGAACGGAAAGGGAAGGGGCAGGACAGGACAGGCGTTTGTTTCAGTTGATTTCATTTCTTCATTTTTTTGGGACCTCCTTAGGCCGCTCCCAATGCGCTTTCTAGTTAGATACCAGGTAGCTACCGAGCCACATACGTGGTAGCTGGCTGGCTATCGACATACACTGACTGCCTCATCCATCAATACTCAGGTACGAGAGGTGGCAGCAAGTAATAGGATAGGAGTAATGGACAGGAAGCCAAATCATTATGATACCACACCTACTGGTCTTTCACGTTTCGAATCGATTTGATTCTAGTGAGCCACTATTTGCTTGCTTTCTCTCTGGGTTTGTCTAGTTCCTCCTGCCTTCACCTATCGAAGATAGCAGAAGAAAGAGTACCTCAGCTGTGTTCTGTGTTGCCCGACCCCTGATTCTCATCCTACCAGAGAGAAGATCGTAAGACTCTGATCGCCCTCTACGTCTCTCTAGAAATGCCTAGGTAAAATCAGCCTCTCCGGAATGATTCTAATCCTAGTCAAGCGTTCTAATTCTAGCCTAGAGATGAGATAGATATCTCTACTAATTTTGATAGGCCCCGTCTTTCCGTTCATCTCCTCTGTTCCGCCATTATGCCATCGCCAATACCGTCATTACCAATACTAACTAACTACCCTTCTACCTTTTATCGTCAGCCTTCTCATCATCACGAACCATGCGCGTCTTCTCCTTGCTCCTTCTTCTTCTCCTCAATGGAGGAGGTACCAGCAGCAGCCTTCTTAGCATCATCAGCCTCGGCCAGCTCCTCAGCTATGCGCTTCAGCGTCTTAGGCCGCATCTTCCCAGCCTGAGCCAGGTGGTGCTTCTTCCACGCGTGCGGCGCGACGTCGCGCCAGCGGCGCTCGACGAACTCCCTCGCCGCGTCCAGGCGCCACCTACCGCCTCCTTTTTCCTCCTCTGGACAGTCGCCGTCACCATCACCATCATCGTCACTAGTAGTACGGAGCGGCTCCTCGGGGACGATCCCTCCGAAGGAGCCGTCGCCCTCGAAGATGATCTTCCGGAGCGCCGAGATCACGACGGCGTAGAACTCGTGCGCGCTGCCCGCGCAGTGCGCGAAGCGCTCGGCGCCCATGCGGCTGCACTCCTCCTTGTCGACCGCGACCTTGATGATCGTGCCGCGCAGCCTTGTGGCGTCCTGCTCGCGGAGGAAGGCGAGGCGGCGGGAGGCGTAGGTGGCTTTGGAGCCGGGGAAGCGGGCGAAGACTATGCGCTCGAAGAGCTTGCGGGGCTCGGACTGGGGAACCGTGGTGATGGTGGTGGTGGTAGAGTCGAAGGGCGGCGAGGGCGGGTAGAGCCCCGCGGCGCGGCTTTTTGGGATGAAGTCTTCGATCCAGGCGCGGAAGAGGGGCCGGGTCTTCATGCGCCGGCGGTCGTTGGCCTTGAGCGATTCGAGGGTGCCTTCGTAGCGGTATCCGCCACCGGCGTGGTTGGCATTGGTTTTGCTGTCATGGGCGACTTTGTCGCCGTCCTTGTCGTCCTTGTCACCCTTGACGTTGTTGTCTGGATCTCCGTCATCTCCGCTGCCGAGAGATGGGTTGGTGGGAGGAGGGTCCAGGTAGAACAGCCAAGTGGACGCGGCGTAGCGGAAGAGATCTTGGTACGAAGCGAAGGGTGTCGCCCACTCCTCTGAGCTGAGGCCTAGGAAGTCGAGCACCTCGTCCGGATCGTCCGTGAGGAAGATTCTGGCGCGTTTCTTGTCAACGTCCTCGATCTCCGGCACGCGCAGCCACAGGGCGGTCTCGTCGGCGGTCAGACCCCACGGGCGAATGATGCTGCCCAGGATGTTCCAGAGGTCGCCGTGCGCGTGCTTGAAGGCGCCCCATCGCACCACTTTATCCGAATCGCAAATTCGAACGTCGACTTGGATGAACCATCGTGGATCCGAGCCCAGTGGCGGCTCCGTAAGTTCCGTGGGTTGTTCGGGATCCTTGCTTGTTCCGCGGAGGACGTCGACAGCACTCGGTGTGTACGCGGGCCGCGATGCAGTCACTCCCCTATCGTAAGGTATAGCCAGGTGCGACGAGTTCTCGTGAGGTCTTGGGATGAAGTGCTCGGCGCCGAGCGCAGCGCGGATCTCTGTCCATATGTCAGGTTTGCGATCCGGCGCGTTGGTAGACTTGGCATGCGGCGCCGGCTCCGACTCCCACTCCGGCCGTAACGGCTCGGCGACCAAGATGTCAATGTCGCCGTGATCTTGCTTCTCGGGGCCCTCGATCGGGATGACGACGGTCTTGAAAAGTCCTCGGAGCTGTGCGTGACAGCGGGCTGCCGTGGCCTTGTATACGGCATTTGGCATGCGGGGCGTGACGAGCTTATACGGCTCGGCCAAAAACACAGCGCCGCCCATTTCCGTCCGTCTTCCACGAAGACCGGTTTAGCAACGAGAATAGCGAGGACAGGTACCTAGTAGGTACCAATGAGAAGTGAGAAATAGAGTGGTGCGGTTTTTTAAGAGGTAATCCTGGAGATGGGTACCATATATGGATGGATGGGAAGAGTTTGAAAATAACTGGATGACAGCCACAGCCTTTCATGTGGTCAGGAACGGGAGTAGGAGCTCGTCCTGACGTCCGACCAGCCTGGGAGTCAACGAAATACGTACTATGGATAGAGACAGCAATCAGAAACAAGAAACAGCAGTAAAATCGTCCACGATCCGCCTAGCAAGCCAGAACCCGAAATGACGCCGTTGGACCATCAAATAGAGCAGCCATCGAGCTACCCGAGGAAGGGAGGTAGGTACCTTAGGTGCTTCGAATTATATTCGAGGCGACGAACAGAACTGGTTCCCTAACAGAAGAAAATTTAAGGAATATGGTTGACTCAAAAATCGTTAACTTGAGGAGGGGAAGGGGGCTGTGGGAGACGCTTGCCCGTATGAGCAAACAGAGAACAAGTAGAAAAAGCAATCCACGCCAACAGAGTACCTAAGGTAGTCACACCCGTACCGGAAGGCCATGAGATGAAAGGCGGGAGGCCTACCACCAGCTATCACCACCTATCAGATGTCAGCTTTCATGAATCGCTACGGCGTTTCGCTCATATTTTAACGTACATATCGTAACCCAGGCGGTATATAAAGAGGCAGGTAGATCGAACAGGATTGCGATAAACACCCACCTCACTCGATACTCGTTGGTGGTGGTCGAGTTTAACTCTCCTGCTGACTCATCGGGACAGGGATGCAGGATAGAGTGACTCCCGCCTCCCTCAATGCTTGAAGCCAGCCAACGCCAAGTAATGTCCCGCTTCTATCTATTCCATCGTCTCTATTTCGTACGAAGTATGTTGGAGGCAAAGGCCGGCCTTGTTTGGCACTCGAGGGAGGCATATTCAGCCCCGTGGAGGTGGCACCTAACTGACGAGTCTTATTCTGTGGGTCACATATGGCGTGTCTTCCTAACATAGCAGCATCCTCCTAACATAGAAAAAGAGGGGGGCGTTGTGCCTCCCAACGGAGGTAGCTTAGAAAGGAGCAGAGGTTGATTCTATATGGGGAAGCAAGCTGCTTCTGCATATCATTATAATAAGTGCCTGGGTGCGATGATCTTAGGGGTTGCATTTGCTGAACGCATTTCTCGATGCGTTCCTTTATCATTTGATCCGTGTCGTTCTCCCACTTCCTAGTTTACCAGCCCAGCTTTCCCACTCCAAGATGGCGGCAGACGGCACCACCACGATCGTCCGCCCGCTCGGGAGCTACGAGGAGCTGTCGTCTGCGCGCCACTGGTTCGGCTGGTATCGCCGCGTGATGAACACATGCCGGTACGTGCGTGCCCGGTCTGGCGACTCCTCCTCCCCCTCCGCCTCGTCCCCGAAGGCGGAGGTGGAAGCCGCGCTCGCCAGGGTCGTCCTAAAGCTCGACGTGTTGAGGGTGGCAATCGCAGGGGAGGGCACCGCAGCACCGCAGTTTGTACGGGTGCCGAGTATCAACCTCAGGGACCATCTTCGGTTCGAGGAGGTCCTTGCTGATAGCGGGGATGATTATGATGACGGTGGTGGTGACGGTGACGAGGAGCTCATGCGGTTGGTGGAACGCCAGCATGACGAGCTCTTTGAAGAAATTGAGCGTCGGCCCCCTTGGCGGGTTGTAGTCGTCCAGAGGGGGCAGGCAGGCGGAGATCACGACGGGGTAGGTGGCGCTTCGGAAGGTCACTCCGCCAACGGGGATGTTGTCTTGGACATCATGTTTGCCTTTCATCATTCCATCTCGGATGGCGGAGGCGGCGGTCTGTTCCACTCGCACCTGCTCGAGGCCCTGGCCATCGGCAGCGGAAGCGGTAGCCCGAGCCCGCCGGCTGAGTTGAGAGACCACGTTCTTGATCTCTCCAGCCACCTTTGTCTCCTCCCTCCTCCTCAAGAAGACCTCATCGGCTTCCGCTTCTCGTGGCCGTTCCGCGCCCGCGTGGCCTGGAACCGCGTGGCCCCGACCTGGCTCCAGCTCGGTCGCCCTCGTGCAGCCGGAGCCCTCCTCCCCTGGACCAGTCGGCCGGTGAACTTGGATACGTTTCGCACAAGCATCCGACTATTTACCATTCCGCGGGAGACAGTGGACGGGTTGGTTCAGGCCAGCAGGGAGCACGGCACGACCTTGACGGCGCTGCTTCATGTGCTTACGCTCGTGAGCTTGTCCCGCCGTCTGCTACCAAGCGGCGCTGGCGGGGAAGATGTGGAGGACGCCCACGCTCATAACGACCGTGGGCTGCCACCACTATGGTTTGCGGCCGACACTCCGGTGAGCCTCCGCCGTTATACGAACAGGGTCGACAGGACAACAATGACGGTCCCACTTGTGACGGGCCACAGGTACGAATTCGGCCCCGAGCTTGTTGCTCGGATTCGACAGTTGTCGGCTAGGGCCCCAAGCGGAGGAGGAGGAAAAGGCAGTGGTGGTGGTGACAGCGGAGACGATGATAGCCTCGACAAGGAGGTCGAGGCTAAGGCACGGGAGGAGGAGGTCCTGATCTGGGACCTCGCCCGCGATCTTCGGGCGTCCTTCAAACAGCTGGCAGATAGACTTCCCCTGGACGACGAGCATGCTGGTTTGAGGAAGCTGACGCCGGGAGGCTGGATGGGCCGTCTCCTTGAACAGGTCGGGAAGCCGCGGAATGCGACGTGGGAGGTATCCAACATCGGAGTTCTGGACATGCGGCGGAGAAGGACCCCTAACCCTAACCCCGGCGATGACAATGATGATGGTGATCACGACTCTAGCTGCTGGTGCGTCACGCGGTCTTTCATGTCTCAGGGCCCGAGCACGGCTGGGCCGGCGATAACCCTCAGCGTCGCCACCGTCGCCGGTGGTCCCTGCGCCGTCACCGTCAGCTGGCAGGAGGGGATGGTTGACGGCGAGGTGGTGATTAAGATGGTTGCCGATATCAGTTCCGCTTTGGCTAGGTTCGGCGAGGAGCAGAGATTCGGTCTGCTGGTGTGATAGACGGCCTATAGACTAGCGAAGCCTTTTTCTCTCTTTCTGCAGGCAAGGTGTCACGTTCCGTTGAGTAGTAGGTACTGGCGCAGGCCACATCCGTCCGGTTATTTTCTCACTTGGGCCTTCAGGCCTTACTCCCTGGGCACTTGTGAGCCGCGCGTGTAGATAGCAGACGTATGTGAATAGATGGAAGGGCACCAGCTAGGTAGGTAGGTAGGCAGGGAGCACCTAGGTAAGGTGAGGTAGGTCCGCAGATCAGGTATCATCTAACATCACGACGCTTCACTTCTCTCCCTAGATTACCCCTCCCAAGCTTGTCCAAAACCCGAATCCCAAAACCCGAATCCAAACCCCTTCACCCGCTATTTTCCAGCATCCCCAGCACCCCGTGCCCAGACTCCCCCAATAGCCCCTTTCCATCGGCAGTCAGTCCCCCTCCGTTTTATCCATCCCAGGAGCGCCTAGACGACACACACAAACATGAGAAGAGAGCCTTCCGCAGCCTGCCTCCTTTTCATTATTGCCCCTTCCTTGTCCTTTGATATCCGACCAGAGTTTTATGCCCACCCAGCATCCATAGTACTTAGTGAAGTGTAGTAAAGATCAGATCCCGTCGTGTGATTCAAGGGGCCGGCCATCTATGTCCCATCCAGTTGGCCTGCCTGCCTATTTGTCATCGTCATTCATCATCACTACTGGTACGCCGGTCGCATAGGCGGCGCATAACCCCCAGCTGCCCCGGCGCCCCCCATCATCACCATCGGCTGCTGCTGCTGCTGATGCTGCCTCACGCCCGCACCTCCTCCACCAGTGACCGCCACCGAACCGCCCTGCCCCTGCCCCTGAATCGCCTTGGGCGGGAAAAGGCTCGTCAGCCTTCTCCCAACCGATGGCTCGAGCTCGGTGCCGTCCCTCGCGATCTTGACCTCCCTGTTCGAGTTCCACGGGTTCCGCAGGCCCCTCGCCCTGTAGAACGGCAGGCGCGCCGTGCTCACCCACTCGAGCCGGAACGGCTTGCCCCACGCCTTCGACTCGGGTGGTCCACCACCACTGCCGCTGACTCCTCCTCCTCCACCACCACCACCACTCTTCGTGCTGCCCGCATCATCGGCAGCCCCTATCCCCTCACCTTCCGTTGTCACCGTCGCTGCATCCTCTTGTTGTTCCTCAGGCGACAAATCCGCCTCCCAGAAGATGGTGCCCCGCTCCGAGTCGTCCATGATGCTGCCCCTGGGCGCGAACTCGGTCGGCTCGGTGGGGATGGCCTTCGGGAGGCCCGCGTCGGCGGCCGACTGCGCCTTGGGCGCGAACTCGATGGCCGCGGACGGGTCCTCGTTGATGGGCGAGGTCATGCGGGCGAAGCCGAAGTACTCGCCGGACTTGTTGGCGGAGAAGACGAGGTAGACGTTGTCTGCGGACTGTTTTTTTTGGGAGGGAAGAAAGGGTTAGTTAGCTCTTGGCCCATGCGTACTTAGATAGGTCCCTCCCTAGTTGAGAGTGAGAGAAAGAAAGGGGGAGCGGGAATGTAAATTGATATTCCATCCGTACCTGGAATGCAGAGTTCAGGCTCTTCTCGTTGTGCGACTGCGTGGCCCAGATGCCGGTCTGGACGCTGAGCTCCAGGTCCTCGACCGTCAAGCTCTTGAGAATGAAGTACCTGTCCTTCTGCGGTGTCGATCCTTCCACCCCAGTCTGTGTCTGAGGCGTGGACGCAGCATCCTGGGATGACGTCGTCCCCGGAACTGACGCTGATCCCGCGGTGACGCTCCCGTCGTCCTTCTCAGAATCGACGGCAGTCGGGGCGGGCGGGGCGTCCTGAGACATGACCGTGGACGGGGGGCGGGGCGAGGACGCCGAGGCGGGACCGGTGGGTGCGGTGATGCCCGAGGCGCCCTCCACGGTGCTCTTGCGCAGGCGGCTGACCAGCCGGACGGCCTGGAACTTGGAGTCATGCAGCTTCTGCTGGGCCTGGAGGCAGGCCTGCTCGTCCTTGAAGTTGGCGAAGGCGCAGTTGCTCTTGGAGATGAGGAAGAGAGACTCGAGGCCCCGGGCCTCTTTGCAGACGTGGTAGACCAGGCTCATCAGGTCCGTCTGTGGAGGGAGGTTGCCGATCCAGATGGCATGTCCTGGTTTGTGTGCAAAAAGGAAGGGAGAAACGTATCAGTTAGTGTTGGTTCCTATAGGCCGGTGGAATAGGTACGATGATGAACCTGGTTTTGTTTCATCAAAGCAAAGGAGACAAAGCTGACTCAACTCACCACTTTGTCTTGGTTTCCTCGGAGGGCCGCGGACGACGCTCGATCGAGACTCCGTTGCTTTAACCCCTGAATCGGAGAGGTAACGTTAAGACGTTAGTAGACTTTTCAAAATCTCCTCCTGTGTGATCTATTATATCTATGATAGTTCCTCACCCTCTCCCTGCCCAGAGGGCTGGGTGTAGTTCGCACCACTGGGTCCTGCCATATGATGCTGCTGCTGCTGTTGGTGATGGTGGACATGTTGGGGATGGGGGTGGTGGTGTTGCTGCTGGTGCTGCTGGTGAACCATACGGTGATCCCCTTGAGCCCCCGGCTGTGGCATGTATTGCTGCGTCTGCATGACGCCCTGGCCCTGTCCCGGGAAGTGACCGGCGTGGGCGTAGTAGTACGGCGCCGCGCCGGCGTTTTGAGGGTAGAAGGCCATATTTGGCGGCAATGTTGGTGGCATGTTTGGCATGTTCGTCGCCCTCGTCGGAGACATTGCTTCCTGCTGCTGCTGCGGCTGAGGCGAGGCGCCATAGTACGGGGGCATCGCCCCGTGCTGTGGCATGTAGTACGCGGGCTGGCCGGGAATGGCGTTCATGGCGTTCATGGCGGCAGCCGCGGCGCCGGCATAGGCGGCTACGGCCTGCTGCATCGTCTGCTGGCTGGCCGCCATGGTCGCCGAGGCGCCTGGCGGCATGGTGTTGTTGTATCGCTGCCCCTGACCTTGAACCTGGCCCTGACCCTGACCCAGCCCCTGCCCCTGTGCCTGGCCTGGACGGAAGCCGGGCTGCTGCTGAGGGAGGGCGTTCATAACCATGCCCATGTTGTAAGGCCCGGTTGCTCGGCCTAATGCTTGTTGTTGTGCCATGTCGTACTGCGAGGACGAATACGCATGCTGTTGCTCCCTGTATTGGCCCTGTTGTTGCTGGAACTGCGAGGAGAAGGGGGCCTGCGGATCCGTGGAGCCGTACGCTACAAACGAATATCCTCCCTGATCCTGAGGTATTGCGGAAGCTCCTCCTGTTGTTGCCGTTGCTGTTGCTGTTACTCCTCCTGCTTGGGTCGGTGTTGCTGCCGCAAGGGCCTGTTGCTGCTGCTGCTGTGGTGTCGGGTGGTCGTTTCCTGTGCCGGAAGGAGGCGAGACATCCCCCATTGGTAGGTATCGTTGCGTCCCCTGGCCGAATTAAACAGCCGAGAAAAAATGCGAAAACCGAACCGACAGGCGCTTAGAAAATGGTACTACTAGGATATGAGATGTGAGCCTGGCAGGAGATACCAGATACAGTGTGAAACAAATACAAAGACCAGAGAAGTGCGTATGGTTTGTCCCGTCTTGGAGCTCCCTCCGGCGTAAGAGTCGGGAGAGAAAAGATATGATAAGATATGATAGGGGATTCTGAAGAGCCCAGGGAGCCGAGAGGCAAGGGTAGTCTATGTAAATGAACGAAGATTGTTGCAGTATATCAAGGAAAGGCTGTGTGGAAGTTTGGCTGCATAGGGAGGATTAAAGAGGATGGGGGAGTTGGCTTGAAGGGGGCAGGCGAGGAAAGAATAAGGCGCCACGGACGACCAAGGAACCGAATAATACGGGAGAGAAGAGTAGATAGTAGACGTCAAGGTATTCCAAGAAGAGAAGAATCCAAGAAAGATAGGAGCAAGACCAGGTTCTCGCGCCCGGCTGCGAATATTCCAGCAATTCACAGAAAAGAAGCTGAAAATACCGTATGAGAGGGAGGGAGGGTATTATTAATGATAATGACCAAAAAGGTGTCCGTGAGAAACAAAACGACAGAGGGAGAAGAAGTCTTTTAGGCGGGGCTGCAGATCGAACCCATGTCCTGTAGTGAGGCTGCTGAGATTGCCCAGATTGCTCGGGCTGCTGCTCGTCCTTCCGGTGATATTCTGGACTCTTTCCTGTTCTGGAGGGTCCGCCAGGGTGGTGCTGAGAGCTCCAGGGAGGGAGCCGGCCAACGCAAAAATACAGCGCCTCTCCAGGCTACCCGGAGACGGCGAGAAAATCACGGAGTTCGACAACGTATCAAGGGTGTCTTCTTTTGCCCCTTTGTTATATCTCTATCAGGCGGCACTGCTCGGGATTGGTTGTATGGAGTGAAATGAGGTGCCAATGGGGATGGGGATGGCGACGGGCCAGGGTAGTGAAGACGGCGTGGTGGCGTTTGGTACAGATTTCTTGGGCTTTCCGCGGGGATTGTGGCTGGTGCAGAGCAGGAAGAGCGCTGGCGGCGGAGGCAAAGACAACAAGAATGGTTATGGAGGCAGAGAGAGAGGCTGGAGGCGATGGGTGGGCAGCTCGTAGGTACGTAGGTCGGGGTAGGCGAGGGAGGGAGGAGGGAGGTTGTGGCAGAAGATGCGCGGCCAGAGAGTTTTGTAAGCTGGCTTGGCCTGACTGGCTGGCTCTGGCGGGCTCTGTCTGGTTAACTGGTTCTCTGGTGGACTGGACGGTAATGGTAGACTGGTGTACTGGTGGACGGGTGGATGGACTGGCTCACTGGACCGCTGGTGGAGGACTGGCACGACGCGCTTGGCTTGGCCTGCCTCCGAAGCACGTAGTTTCGCCACAGTCGTTTATTAAGCCGGCGTCCCGTTGCCGAAGAAGCTAAGGAAGCCCGCCTTACCCGCCCAAACTGTGATCCCCGTGCTGCACCTCCCTTGCTTCCTCTCCTCTTCTCTGCTTCTGTTTCAAAGTGGATTAGAACAAACATGAGCGGGGAGTGGGCGTCGCCAGTCTCCCTGGGTGGCTTGTCCACCAGGAGGCGGGATGAGGGCCAATAGGCGTGATGAATGCGTCTTGGCCGGAGACGGTAAGATGGCAAGAAGGTCAACAACTGACAGGATAGGTAGAACGGCAAAACGGTTCTAGTTTGACTTGCGGCGCACAGCAGAGGGTGAGCAGTAGTCTTAGTGGCGCCTCGTTGGGCAGGGCAGGGCAGAGTCTAGGGGAACCAGGGTTAAACTAGGCCTACGGATGGTGGATGTGGTGCTGGATGTGGCAAGAAGGACGGACGGGAGGAGGGGTGGGCTCGGCCTTGATGGATGAAGTACCACAGTACAGTAGTTGACTAGGAGGGTAGTCGGTGCCGTCTGTGTGGATCAGAGGGGGGAGGAATTCGGAGCAAAGAGTGGCATGCAGGAAATTATTAGCAAGCCAGCAGGGGTCTGGGTGGAGGAGGCGAGGGAGGCAGCTGGCAGAAGAGGCAGAACGGATTGCGGGCGCGCAAAGTCTCGGCAAACTAGCAAGTGATAGAGCGAGGATGACACGGATGGACAGGTTTGGATCGCGGCGATCTTTGCCCTATGCGCAATCATATATGGGGAAAGCAAAGACGGGCGCGGGCTCCGTGAGACTGGACGACAAGTGGTGTGTACATGGGAGGGGGGGACAGACGGGGGTCAGGGAAGATGCCGGGCCATGCGGGCCCCTCCGCCTTCGTTGTGTTCAACGGGAGGAGTTGGGGGTTAAGATGGGGAGGGGTCCCAAGGGAGGGGGGGTAGTGAGGACGGGGAATAAAGTGAGTGAAAGGGTGCGGGAGGGTGGAGGTGTACGGGAGAAGGGCGGCGTGGGTGGCCAAAAAGCTCCAGAGTCTTGAGAGTAGAGTCGAGAGATGAGACTGAGAGTTGAGGCAGCCAAGCGGAGAGCTGGCCGGCGGGAAAGCCAGCGGCAGGGACCTGCTGCCACTTCAACACGTCGGGTAGCATGGCGCGAATGTACCATCGCACCAATCCCATAGCTCTTGTACTTACCTGCATACCGACCTACCTTCATATCTCCTCCTACTTACATGCCGAACAACCTGCCAGCAACCAGCAGCCAGCCGGTTCGGTGTTATGTGAGGTCACTTGCTCTCTTGCTTGCTTGCTCTTTCGCCTAAGTACCTCAGTACCTACTAGGTACCTAAGGTATTTAAGGTAGGTAGTTAGGCAGGCTGGCAAGTTGGCATGTTGAAGAATGGAGGAGGAGCCCTGCGAACGCACGTAGTCAGGTAGGCAGGACAGATGGTGGGCAAGGTATAGCGCTAATCCAATCTCCTTGGGAGCACTAGTGTGCTCTTCGCACATAGAGTGGTCGATCCTCCGTTGTCCTCACCTGAGGGCTGGATCAATAGGAAGCCCAGGCAAGGAGCTGGGAGGCCATGAAGTTCGTGCCCTCTGTGGGACGGGGCGTGGGTGTAGTGGGTGACACTGTGCGAGGACTTCTAGGGTCGTTCCCTGATCCGTTTTGTTGACGGAGAAGACGATGACGGGGAATGGACGGGGAACGGGAGTGGATGGGGGCCGGGACAGGGGGAGGAGCAGGTTATTTCGATAGAATAGGGGGCTTGGGGGACAAGAATTCTCGACTATCTACAAGCACCACTCCTGTGGTAGGAGGCTGATGCCGGAAGTGGGATGGGAAAGTAGGAGGGGGTGGGAATCTCGCCAGAGAGTCGTCCAGAGCCGGGAACCGGAGGGCCGTCGACAACCTCCAGTCGTCGGGCCATCGTTGGCTTGGGGTTTTCGCCACCGTTTGTCGCAGTTGCAGAAGACTTGCAAAAAGCTCATCTCAACATTCCCCTAAAACAAATCACCGCGAGGGCGGAACGCCGAGTTTGAGGCTTGATCTAGCGCCACCTTCCCTTTCCACCTTTCCAATTTTGCTCGCATGGCAGCATGAAGAATACCACAGTAGAAGAGACTAAAAAGCAACCACTAGTTCGGTTCGGCATTTCAACAATGGACAGCATTTGAGCATCCTCCCGCCACAAACATCCAAGCGAAGAAGAAACGAAGCAAGCAGATTACGAAATCTCTCTCGTGACAACAAAAATCAAAGCAGAGAGGCAATATAGCGGCAACCATTTGCGCCCGGAGGCTAACACTGTGCCTCCATTGCCAAGTTGCTGGGTTGCTTCTTCTGTCTGGGGCTGGCGCTGGATTCATCAACTTTTCCTGCAGCTCATGCACCTCCCTCCGCCTCCGGACCCTTTCCCAAGTTCCATCCTGCGCATCTGATTCGCGATTCGCCGATGGAACGACGAAACTGCTTAAAATTATCAACTCTCCCTGCGAAGCGACCTGCGAGCGGCCCGCGGAATGGGAAGGGATCTGCAAGCAGACTTGCGTAAGTGTGAGGGAAACGTGACTGTGGTGCTGCTTTGCTTGCGTGCTTGCTTTCTGTGTGGCGTGGCGTGCAGTCCAGGTGCAGTCCAGGTGCAGTCCAGGTGCAGTCCAGGTGCAGTCCAGGTGCCAGGTGCACCGGGTCTCAGAGAGCACCACCTGAGAGGGCAGGAGGACAGAGGACAACGTGATCAGGAGGGTGCTCGTTCGCACCCAAGTTCAAGTTGCACTTGCAGAACGCTTTGGAAAACGCTCTGGACCGGTCTCCTCTTGCTTGGGTACCTCGTTACCTACTTTCTTTCCAGCTCCTGTTCTGCGGAAAAATCACCAGATACGAAGATATTGAGCCCTAGATGCCGACTTCCATAAGCGCCTGTGTATTAGAGAGCATCGCGCCCCCAACACCTATGTCACGAGCCTCTAACTACGTAGAGGGCTCGTGAGAGGCAATATCCAGGCTGGTGTGAGGGGAGAGGGGGAGAGGGGAAGAGAGGGGCCCAGAGAATTGGGGATGACGACAACAAGGATGATCCTCGGCTGCATTTCTGCATCACCTCCCCGACCAAGACCAAATACGGGGGCCAAGCTTGACGGGCACACAAGCTTCCTACCTCTGAGCATCATGTTCGCGTGCTCTTCACTTTTTTTTTTTTTTTTTCCTCCACCGGATCCAGCAGGTTCTCTAGCGGCTGAGAGGAAATTAGAGCCACACAGTGGTGAGAGAACTGTCACTTACAGTCTAAAATTCTGTAATATCAGAGGTGACGGTTTAGACTCAAATGCTGCTCGGACATTGGAAAAAAGGGAAGCCATATCCAAAAATAACCTAACAGTACGGAACCGAGGTTTCTGGCTTCTTGGTTTTGGCCTATTTGATGCACGTCGGCCACTTTCGTCATATCCCGTATCTTCCTGTTTTGTCGCAAAAGCAGGGTTTTTTCTTCTTCTTCACAGCAGGAAGCTCAGAACGAAGCAAGTTCTCACGGTTCACTTTGGCTACTGCCCCACAAGGGTAGGTTCTTTTCTGCTTCTTAAGCCTCTCCCGCTCTGCTGTGAATTGCCACTGAGCTTCACTCCACACCACTGTGATCAGACCCCACACCACCAGACCGATTTGATGATCCCAGTGCCTGCCCCTCAGGCCCCCCCTGCACCCTTTAGGACCCCTGCCCCAAAATATCCTCCCCCGCTAATCTGCTTGTGTCCGCCACCCACCCGCACAAGCCGTGGTCGCACACCGCCAACTTTGCTCCCGTAACTTCCGAACCGCCCGCCTGTTGCGCCCGCCCACGGCCTGACTGCCAGAGCAGGGAGACACAGGAGGAGGGGAGGCTGGCACTGCTGGAGGAGGAAGGAGAGGGACACGAAAGGGGTTCTCGAGGGTCTAGATCCAGATAGCCTCCGGGATTAAGGTTGGGCAAGATAAAGCCCTGGTCTGGGCTCTGTCCTTTGCTCACCAACCAACCGGCTTGTGAGCCTGCACACCTGTCTGACTGTGACTGACTGACAAGGCACGGAGGCACGATGGTGATGGGTAGGTATCTCGTGCGTGCGAGCTAACAACTAACTCTTGCACGCCTATGTTGTACTAGAGAGAGTATTGCGTATGGAAAGAGGGCGAGACAGATCGCTACCTCGACGACCTGATCTGGCCTCTTTTCTGCCTGTCAGTCCGCACGGCCCCTGCTCCCTCCTGTCTTCGCCCTGCCAGTCAGGCAATCTGCGTGTCTTCCAGAGTGCCAGCCAGCAATGCCTTGTCCGCTGGCGTGCCCGCACCGACTCCAAATGCACGTTAACGTCACCTTCGCCGGACTCTTTTCTCCGGGTGGGCGGCTGGAAAGCTGGAAAAGCAGGGACTGGGACAAGGGGACGGACTGAACAGGGGACTGAACAAGGGGACTGAACTTGGCACAGCAGACAAATTTGAAGATCTCGCTCTCTCTGGGAGGGTAAGCTCGCTCAGCTCGAAAGCAAGGTCGTCGTCGGCTTATTACCGTACCTCGCTCGTAACTTGCGTACTGGCATCTGGCGGTCAGCGGAGAGAGTCTAGCAACTTGCTTGACTGACTGACTGACTGACTGACGAGATGACTATAGATTTTCCTGTGGTTTTACCTTGATGGGAAACAAGAAGCTGCAAATGCAACGGGGCTGGCTGGAGGGGTGTGGGTCCAAGATGGTAGCTGGGATGTTAAGCTTACGCCCCTCCCCTTCCCCTCCCATTTTGAGTACCTCCCTCTCCCACAGCATGCTGGCCCCTCTTCTCCCCTCCCCAAAAGTATCGCCACTTCCTAACTCGCCGTCTCTTTTCTTCATCTTCGTTTTTCTCTAAACTCTTTTTCTCGGCGTCGATCTCTCCTAGTTTAGTCCCATGACCTTCTCCCCCCATCCATAGCCACAATGGCACGTTGTCTTTCCCATTGCTCTCCAGCATTTCTCCTATCATATGGTGGTGTTGCAAGCTGCAAGTCGTGGATGCCGGCTTGCTGGTGCGAGTGGTGGATGGGAGGAGTGGCACCGTGTGCGTTGACATGTGTCATCCCCCAGCCCTACTTCTGGTTCTGGGTTCTGGTACTGTAGTCTTCCGTACGTACATACTAGGTATGGCTTGGGACGACGCGTCAACTTTGTTCGTTCCCCTTCCCTTTTCTTTTCGGATGAGTCTGATACCGAACTCTTCGACTTTGCCACCGAGATCCCGCCTTTGCTTCGGACTTGGACGGACGACTAGACGGCTCTAAACGGCTCTCTGGTCGAAGTGGTGAGATTTGGTATGGGGGAAGTCGTGCGGTGACTCGGCGGCTCCGTCGAAAGTTTGTCTCGTGTGCTTTTTGCATTTTTCACACTTTTCACTCCTCCCTCTATCTCTTTCCGCGCCAACGATCCCTTTGCAACGAAAGACAAGCAACTCGGCCGGTTGGCCATGTGGGCGGCTCAACGATGGCACATTCCACCGAACCCCCGTGCCCCCTCGAATTGGGGCGTTCGCCTCGTTTCTTGCCACGGGGTTCTCAGACGGGATCCCTAGGGATCGAACGGTCTCACTTGGCTCTCCAATGGAAATCTGGTCGTTGGCGCTATCTCGGAGCTACATAACAACGGGACTGTACGAGACTGCGAGACTGCGAGACTTCGAGACTACGAGACTATGTGCTCTATCTCACTCGCATGAGGGATCCAGTCTAGACCATCTGCGAAACGGTGCCAACAATGCCAGGACCGTTCTCCATGGGGACAAACGCGAATGCACAGGCACCGGACGAATGCGTACGGGATCTAGATATCCCGTACGACCTCGCGGCGCAAGACGCGGTGAGCCTCGTTGCCTCTGACTTCTTCAACAAGCTTTAGGCGGGAGGTGTATCTAGGTAGTAGGCGGTGAAGCCGCCCGGGGTCTTCCGCTCGTTCCAAGTTTCCAGCGGGACAGGGACTAAGAATATTGGCGGGCTGTCCGAGCGACCCTGCGGAATTCTGAGAGACCGGGGATCCTGGGGTAAGGGGAGACGTTGGGATTTAAGGTTTCACCCCGGTGCTTCGGGTGTAGATGACAAATTATTAGATGCGCCACATATATTCTTCATGGTGGTTGGCTCGTTGGCTCGTCGGCTCGTTCGCATCCTTGGGTCGTGGCATGAGCTGGCGGCCCAAGTTGGCAACAAAGTTGACAAACAGGCGAGCAGGCAAAGCAGACTAGAAGCAATGAGCCCAGGAGGGGAGCAAGTGAGTGGTTGGAATGCCATTCCAGGCGCGGCGTCGCCACCGGCAGTGGTGGCTGTCCAGTCGCAAGTTCGGTGAGACCGGCCTAACCGCGCTTCGCACAACCGTCGGGCAACCGTCGGGCCGCCCGATTCTCTGTGTTTGGGAGAGGGAGGTGTTGCGCTGGGGTGCGACGGATCTTGTGAGAGGCCGCACAGCTCTCCGGTACCGTTTGGTGTTGTTGGTGTCGTTCGATTCATGCTGTGAATAGCTTCGGATGCTGGACTGGCGTTTGACCTAGGTTCAGTTTGGTTGCCTGTGACCTGGTCTCTCTCCTGATCTTCGAAATCTGTCCAGTGACAGCACCTAGGTACCTACGTACCAGGCTCTAACGCCCGACAACAACCATGGCGGTGAGCCCGACTGAGGACTTGGATGCAGTCGATGGCAATGGCTCGAAGCACATAGATCAAAGCCCGGTCCGCATGGAGGGAGCTCAATGCAAGAACTCGGCTCCGAGTTGATATGGACTCATGAGTGAGATATAGGCCGGTGCTCCATAAGCGTCGGGTAAGGGACGTTTTCCAAATGGTTGCGGGAGATGATCGTTCGTTTTAGTCGAAGCTCCCTCTGCAACCAACGCCAAGAGACACATGTACTAGCCATTTTAAATCGTCTGAGAGATGATGCTGGGTGATGATGTCGAGGACTATGATGACCTTGATAGCTCGGCACTTGGATGCCTGTAGCGATTGGACCAACCTCAAACGGACCTCACCGCTGATGAGGGCAGGTATAGAGAGGCAGAGAGAGAGACGGCCCCAAACCAAGAGTACATTCTATTGTTCACACGGACGAGAAATATGGAGATACGTCGCTTAGTTTACAGCCTTGACGTGCAGTAGTTCTCACAGCCCATCTTCCTCGTCCAGTCGTGTCACCACGCGGCACGACACACCCTCTCCCCGTGTGCCAGAAAACCCAGGCCCAGGCCCAGGCCCAGGCCCAGACCCAGACCCAGCCAGACCCAATTTAGTCCTTCTTCAACGGCAGAATCACCTCCTCGATCCCTTCCTTCGTAATGATCATCATCTGCAGACCGTCACCGACTTCGATGTGGCGCTCGACGGCCCCGTCGAAGGCGTCCTTGACCAAAGTCTCGACTTGGCGGCGCGGGAGGGGCGCCCGCGCACGCTCCTGGAGGTCGTGGCCGACGCCGCTGCCGGGCACGTACTGGTTCTTGAAGTTGACCTGGTTGTCGAGGAAGGGCATGATCAGGCTGGCGGCGGCGCCACCGGCGCGGCACTGCTCGCGCTCGTAGCTGCCGACAGGGTCGTAGCTGTAGACGGCGCCCTTGCCCTCCTCGTCGAGCCCGGCGAGGATGGCGTGGGTGTAGTAGGGGAAGAAGCGCTTCGAGTAGAGGATGGTCGAGAGGCGCTTGGCGCAGGCGTTGACCGTCATGGGCTTGCCGTGCCGGTACCGGTAGATCTTGCAGATGGCGTCCAGCCGCTCCTTCAGTGCCTCGCCGTCGGCCGCGAAGCCTACGACTGAGAGCACCAGCGTCGCGTCCTTCTGGTCCGTCGTCGTGCCGCCGATCTTGAAGACCTTGGGGTAGAAGCGCGTGTTGATGCTGTAGCCCGACGCCATACGAGTGTCGCCCGCCATGATGGCGAAGTCGGCCCCGGCGATGGCTAGGGTTGAGCCGCCATTATCCGTGTATCTGTTGTGCTCGGGGCCCTGGCGGTTAGTACATCACATACATGACATAGACTCAGGGTGGAAAAATGGAAGACAGATTTCTCATCGAACGCCGGATCACTCAGGGAAGGGCTGACTGCCGGGGCGATGTGATGTGCGTGGTCCATCCGTTGACGCAATGTAATGAAACGGGAATTGGCGGAATGCATACGGGTCGAAACGGTGTTGGCGGGAACCTTCTGGCGCCTGGAACTTTGGTGTGTCTGAGAAGGCGTAGTTGGGGCCGTTCATGACGGGGTTTTGACTGAACATGGCCATGATTGAAGGCTCCGGACGGCAATCGAACGCCGATGTAGGCAGATGCGAGTGCAACGGAGGGAACAAAAATTACTTAGGCACCGTCGTCGTCGGCTTGTTATGGCGGTACAGGTCGGGATAGGTGAGGATGATGGTAGCGGTCGTGATGGTGGTCGCGGTCGTGATGGTGGTCGCGGTTGTGATGGTCGTGAGGGATGGCTGATGTGGTCGCTTTCGACTTCAATTTGCCTGGAGGTTTGAGGCCGAGTGAGGTTGGCTGGCGCGTCGACCTTGCAGCCTTGCAACTTGCTTGCTGATTCGCTGCTGCGCTGAGAGCAGACAGGGGTAGCTCCTGGTGACTAAGCCAGGAAAGCTGAGTTGCTGCACATGCCCTTCCGACCGGTACGGTCGGTGCTTGGCGTCATACAAGGATGTTGGCTTTTAACTGGGATGGCGCAGATGGCAATGATCCAATTCGGCAAAAGTTCAACACGCAAATACGCAACGGCAACATCACGGATGTCATTGTCTTCAGTTGGGCTTCGCTGTCCTCCAGTGACGGAAACTCATACTGCCTTTCCTGATACGTTTTAAACTGCTTTGTTTGTACAGTATATATGGGACGAGACAAGAACAGACCAGACAGTCGTTCCATTTCCACTGCATTTACCTCTCCATTTACATCTCCATCGGTCCAGTTCCATGCCTCACCTCTTTTAGCTCCCAAGTTGCAGACCGATTCTTCGATCCGCTCCCTCGTTCTCCAACAATGGCCCGCGATATCCGTCAAAGGGCTCTAGAGAAGCTTGCCGCGTTGTCGGCTCGAAGCACAACCGGCGCCTACGACAAGTCGGATCTCGACAGGCTTTGCAAGGCCTGCCCTGGGCCTGCGAAGGCCAAAGAGAATGGATATGCTTCGAAGCACTCAGCGCCGATGCTCGGGCGCGTGCCTATGGTGAGTGAGATCTGGATTAGCAGACAGACGATAAGGGCGGGCTGTCGAGTAGTCGAAATGACCGAACAATGACACTGACTGTACATGCTGCTGGTGGCAGAACATCCGCGAATATGAAGTCCTCCTCGCCCTCTGCAAAGCTGCCCCGCTGGTCCAGACGAGCCAGAGTGCCCAGAAGCTGGCGAGGCAGCTGATCCCATACATGTTGGACTCGCATGCCCAGGCCTTCGCGCCGTCGCCCTTCTACCGCAAGATCGAGCCGTCGCCCACCGAGTCGCTCACCTTCCACGTTACTGCGGCGCTGCTGTCACTCGGCAATAACCACGACGGTGTGCACGAGTCGGTCTCTGAGACGATGCGGTCTTTCGTCGGTGCCTGCACGCATGCAAGCGAGGCTATTGTTCCTGCTCAGGAGGCGGACGGCGACGAAGGAAGCCCAGAGGACGCCGTCCGAACGGCCACCATCGCCGTTTCACTGCTCGGCTTCATCGATGCTGTCTCAGCCCAGGCCGAGTTCTGGAGGACCGGCGGGCGACTGGCTTTGGTCCAGGCCCTTAGGAAACTGCTTTCGGGACCCTTCTTGATCGCCGTTGAGACCGCCTTCTCCACGATCCGCAACTCGCATTCTCAGGACCGTGTTGTCAAAGAGTGGAAGCGGCTCATGCGTCATTACTCCGAGGCGAGACGGCCGCTAGGCGCTATGCTTCTCCAACGGAGCTATGCTCGGCTGCTAGTTGCCGCGACGTCCTTGCTGGTGGCGGAGTCGGCTGCTCTGAGAAGGTCGCATATCCTCGACCTGCTGATGTCTGGCGAGGGTCTTCTGCGGCCGATGACTGCCAGGAGCGGCGATGCAGACTTCCGGTCGGTCGAGACGTACGCCAACCGCGCGATCGACCAGATGAACTACCTGGAAGCCAGCGCCGACTTCATCCGGCTCGGCTCGTCGGCGCATCAGCATGTTGCCTGTGGGGTTAGGGCTGCCGCACTTGTCAGCTATCTGAACTGCTCCCGGCTGAACGAGGATGCTGCGGATGTGGACACCCTCATGACTTGGCTGGAGGAGACACTTGTCGACCCAGTTGACATGCTGCACGAAGAGCTGGCGTCCGCCGTACTTCGGGCAATGGCTCTCGTCTGTCGGATCTCGCCCGCTCTAGCCGCCAACGCGAGCCGCCTGCTGCCACGCTTCATCGTCCAGAGCGGCGCCCGCAAGCAGATAATCGAGACCGCGTCCAAGTCTCTCGCCTTTGTTCTTCAGCTGCTATCGTCAGATGCCGTGATCACGACGCTGTACACGCTGGGCAATGTTCTCAGCCCGGGCGGCGACCGCAGCCTGGTGAATGGAACCAATGGCGACGTGGACGTAGCGGTCGTCTATCAGGGTAGGCACTCGACAGGGAGCTCCATCTCGCTGCGGCTTGTCGGCGAAGAAGAGACCTCGGCCGTTTATGGAAACGTCCTGCAGGCCATCTGTGGAATCGCCAGTTCCTGCAGAGACGAGAAGATCACGGCCCTCGCGCAGTCGATGATTCTGCAGAAGTTCGGCAAGATCAGCACCGCTGTGGACGCGCTGATCCTGGCGGAGGCGGCGTCCCTGGCACTGAGCGGCGGGGCGATGGAGTTCCGGTCTCTGCTGAAGCTGTATACGAGAATCTGCCACGAGGCTGTTGTCGAGCACAAGGACGTGCTTCTCAACGCCGTCATGAAGGCTCGGAACCACATCTCGGCCAACCTGCGGCGTGATTCCTCCCTGTTCGATATCTACTGGGAGCACCTGCTGGACGGCATCATCTCCAAGGGTGACGTCCTCCACTCCAGCCAGACCAAAGAGTCGGACGTACAGCTTGCGGCCCGCGAGATTGCGCAGCTGCTACAGCCGCTTGCCGTATTCATGTCGACCAACGACTTCGCACTCGACGCACCCCAAGACGACGACCGCCACGCCATGCTGCGCGACGCCTGGTTCAACATCGTCGTGCACGGCTTCACGCCCTCCACAGAGCGTGGCAAGAAGTATCTCAACGAGCTGCGCATCATGGCCGTGCACTCGCCGCCCCTGGTGGCGGAGCAGCGCGGCGAGCAGGTCGAGAGCGACATCGAGCTCAACACGGTGCTGCGGCGGGGGATGAGTTCTGAGCGCGAGTCGGTCCAGAAGAAGCACCTCTGCGAGCTGATCCCGTCCAAGGCGAACGAGATCCGCGGTCTCAGCTACCGCAAGGTGATCTTCCTGCACGCCGCATACCTTGTGGAGAGCCTGCGAGCCGACTCGGGCAACTGCGCCACCGCGCTGTCGTACTTCCTGGAGCCGAGCATGCGCCGGGGTGACGTTAGCAGCATAATGGAGGGTGTCACCGGGGCTGTCGTCGAGCGGTATCTCAAGAAGACGCTGAGCGGGACGAACCCGACCTTCTCGGCGCCGTACGCGGCGACGCAGCTCGTGGCCGTCCTCTGCGCCTGCTGCCACCGCATCGAGCGCGTGCAGCAGGCGGCGTATGGCTGTGCGGATCGCATCATCCGGGAGGTGCCGTCGGCGCTGTGCCAACGGTCGTCGCTGTTTGCGCTGCTCGAGCTGCTGTCGCTGATGTGGACGAGTTGCCTCGAGGCCGAGACGGACTTGTACGAGCCGCGCAACACATTCCACTCGGCGCGCGGGCGGGTCACGGTCGAGCTGTCGGACGACTACACGCTCCGGCGGCAGACGCTGGACACACTCCACAGGAAAGCCAAGGCCTGGGTTGGCGCCATGGTCGGCCTTGCGCCCGCCGACATCAAGGGCCTCCTGCAGACGTACCTGTCCGACTTCGACGACGATGGCGCGTATGGGCACATCTCGCTGGGTCGGTCGTTCGCCCTGGAACTGGGCTCGTCCATCCCGTCGACCGACCAGCGGTTGCAGTCGCTGGACCGTCTCGGCGATGCCCGGATCAACACGGCGTCGGATTTTGTAGCGCAGTACACCACGCGCCAAGAGTACCGCTACGCCGAGACTCTGCCCGATCACAGCCTGGAGTGGCTCAGCTTCATGCGTCTCGACCGACGGAGCTCGTTCCTGCCCGGCGCCGGCAGCGAGAGCACCGACGCCGTAACGGCACTGGCCCACATCGAGGCCCGCCTCCTCAAGCGCAAGACCACGCCGCTTGGCGACGTGCGCGACATCCTGCGTCGTGCGGCGGCTCTGCTCTGCCGCAGCGAGCGCGAGGAGTGCGCCGTCGCCCACTATCTCGTCAGCATCCCCTTTGCCATGTTTACGAAGCAGTCCATTAAGCTTGGAGTGTCGCTGTGGCTCGGGGTGATGAACGAGAACCCGCGTGTGGAGCCGCGCATTCTCAACGAGATCGCGCTTCAGTGGGAGCTGAGCATCCAGAAGAAGCTGGGCCTGTTCAGCTCCGCCATCACCTACCCAGACCCGTTCTTCCTCAAGAAGGAGTTCTCGCCCAGCGACAGCGCCGCCATGGCCAAGCGGCGCCAGGTCTTCCACAACCTCCTCTCGCCGCACACGCGGCTGCTGCAGTTCTTCAGCAGCCACTTCAACGCCACGCGCCTGGGCAGCCCGGACACGCAGAAGGTCTTCCTTCGCCTGCTGGACCAGACGCTGGACGCCGTGAGGTCGTCCACGCCGCACCCGATGGCCCGAGACATCAAGTTCCAGATTGTACTGTTCGGCCTTCGCGTCCTGCGCATGAGCACCACCATGGGCGCCATTGCTCAGTGGCGTCTGAAGGATAAGGTCCTATCTGCGGCTCTGAGCTGGTTCAACGGCCCGCCTCGCTGGTCGTTCGGCAGCAACATCCTCCAGATGAAGACGGAGATCCGGCTGCTGTCCGACATCATCAACGCCGTGACCAATGTCGCGTACATCGGCGCTAATCCCGTTGGCAACATTAGGTCTCTGCACGCAAAGGAGCAGCTCTTGCTGCTACTCCTCGAAAGCGAGCAGACGAGGCTGAAGGTCTGGGTGTACCCGCTCACCGAGCCGTCGATGCCGGTTCCACAGCTCCACCCAGGCAAGGGTACCCTCGAGGCCGCCCTCGTCCCCCTGATTCGCACTGCTTGGGCCGAGAGCCCGTCCCTCGCCATTGGCTTGGCTACTAGGTTCCAGAATCCCAAGATTCTCAAGGAGGTCCGCTGGCTGCTGCTCAACATCCCAACCAAGGCGGTCTCCGATGCGGATGCGCTTCCTCTACTGCTAGACGGGGCCTTGCCCACCGATGTCACGTTCCAGCTCAAGTATTTGCTCTACTGGGCGCCGGTCTGCCCGATCACTGCCGTCACGTACTTCCTGCCCGCCTTCCAGGACCACCCCCTGATCATCCAGTACGCCATGCGGGCGCTGGAGAGCCACTCGGTGGACGTGACCTTCTTCTACGTCCCCCAGATCGTGCAGACGCTGCGGTACGACGCGCTGGGCTACGTGGAGCGGTACATCCTCGAGACGGCGCAGTTCTCGCAGCTCTTTGCCCACCAGATCATCTGGAACATGAAGGCGAACGCATACAAGGATGATGATTCGACAATTGTGAGAATTTCCTGGATTCCCAGAATTTCCAATTACTAGTTTCCATCGCGTGAGGATCTTTGTAGCTAACCATATTGCTTCTCGTGTTTCTAGCCGGATGCCATCAAACCGACACTAGACAAGGTCATGACCAAGATGGTCGAGAGCTTCGCCACGAAGGACCGAGAGTTCTACGAAAGGGAGTTCGCCTTCTTTGACGAGGTGACCAGCATCTCCGGGAAGCTCAAGCCGTTGATCAAGAGGTCGCCCGAGGAGAAGAAGCAGAAGATCGAAGAGGAGATGCGCAAGATCAAGGTCGAGGTCGGAGTGTACCTTCCCAGCAATCCCGACGGTGTGGTCATCGGAATCAACCGCAAGTCAGGAAAGCCGCTGCAGAGTCACGCCAAGGCGCCATTCCTGGCCACGTTCCGCATCAGGAGGAACAAGGTGATCTCCGAGTCGACGGACAACCTGCTCCTTGAGCAAGCCGGCAACGGCTCGGCAGCTCCGAAGGGCTCCAACGGCCCGAACGGCAACTCGATGGTGTTGTCTCCGTTGGGGCATGAGAATGGAGACACGAACGGAAACGCGACCACGAACACGGTCGAAGCCTGGCAGTCGGCCATCTTCAAGGTCGGCGACGACTGCCGACAGGACGTGCTGGCGCTGCAGATGATCGCGGCGTTCCGCGGCATCTTCCACAGCGTCGGGCTGGACGTGTACGTGTTCCCATACCGCGTCACGGCGACGGCGCCCGGCTGTGGCGTGATCGACGTGCTCCCCAACTCGATCAGCCGCGACATGCTGGGCCGCGAGGCGGTCAACGGGCTGTACGAGTACTTCGTCTCCAAGTACGGCAACGAGGACTCGCTGCGGTTCCAGCAGGCGCGCAACAACTTCGTCAAGAGCATGGCCGCCTACTCGGTCATCTCGTTCCTGCTGCAGTTCAAGGACCGCCACAACGGCAACATCATGATCGACGACGCCGGCCACATCCTGCACATCGACTTCGGCTTCTGCTTCGACATCGCGCCCGGGGGCATCAAGTTCGAGCGCGCCCCCTTCAAGCTCACGTCCGAGATGATGGCCGTGATGGGGGGATCGACCGAGTCACAGGCCTTCAAGTGGTTCGAGGAGCTGTGCGTCAAGGCGTTCCTGGCCTCGCGACAGCACATGGAGAAGCTCTCGCAGATCGTGCTGCTCATGATGGACAGCGGCCTGCCGTGCTTCAAGCCCGAGAGCGTGAGCCACTTCAAGGAGCGATTCGCCATGGAGAAGTCGGAACGCGAGGCCGCCGACTTCGTCAAGGACCTCATCCGCAAGAGCCACTCGAGCTACTCGACTGGGTTCTATGACAGCTTCCAGCTCATGACGAACGGGATTCCTTACTAGGCACGTACGTGTATCCTTTGAGGCGATGGCTGTGTGTTTTTCGGAAGGTGGGGAAGACGTGAAACCTATTCCCGGAATGCTCATTGTTTCTGTATTTGTTTGCTCTTGACACGTTAGTTGTCGGTCTCCAGTCAGTCATCCTTCGGCCTAAGTGTCTTTTCCCCCTTCTAGTCTCATGGAAGAAATAGCAGCTGAGGAGAGGACGTCATGTCTTTCATACGATGACGACTCGACTTTTGCTGCTCTTTGCCATGTCATCATAGAAACTTTATATAAATCAGCTTGTGACTTTGATCTGTCTACTGCTACTTGCTTGTTAACCCTAACGCCTACCACCAAACCAAACCAACCGAAATTGTTGGAACTCAAGGTCTCGTCCAAGATCTTATCCACGCAAGGTCGAGAACACGAAGGAAGCATAAAGATCATAGCTCTGACACGCCCTTCTGGTCTTGCTCATCATCACTGGTGTCGCTTCTGTTTCCCGAGCACAAGGTACACACACCATTGCCGAAACACCGCAGCAGACATGGATAATCTCCTCCACAGTCTGGTTGCCCGCGAGGGTGAGAGCAGCGGAGGCGGCAGCATAATCTTCGTTGCCCACTCATCCGCGCGGACTCCCCTTCCCCCTGGCATCGTCCTCGTGATCGTGGTCTTCTCCATTTTGGGGTTTTTCATCCTCTTGATCATCCTCTTGAGTGTGATTTTCTGCGTTTGCACGAGGCGGGCGGCCAAGAGGCGGGCGGCCAAGAGGAACAACCAAGAGTCGGTGATATGCTGAGTGAGTCCGACCAGCTCGTCCGTCGGCCAGGAGTCAATGGCACATCTGTATATAGAGGAGGGAAAGATCAGGGATTCTCCAATACGTGGTTTCGTATTTTATTTTTATCAGCTTCTTGTACGCTTCTCTATCTATGGCTTTCAGTCCACTGAAAATAGGAGCAACACGTGTAGCCGACTGGCTGATTGACTGACTGTTTGCTTCCTCATTGAGTCAATACATCCAAAATTCTGACGCGATTCCAGCTTGTTGTTTGCTAGACTTGGAAGAGATATTCAGTATATAAGCCCAGTCTTTCCCCCGTCAACGGTCGCTTGGGGTTCCCTCGCGCATCCATGATCACTATCATCTACCAGCTTGAGAGTAAACAGAGCCCGAAGTTCGGAATCTCCTAGCCCATGTGAAGAAGAAGCCAGCCCCATCTAAAGGCCCAACCGCCTCTCCCTCGTGCCTCCTGCTCTCACCTTTAACTCTTCTGCCATTCACGCCTCAATCTGGGGGCACCACCCACAGAAGCATAACTACAGCAACAAACATGTCCGCCTCGATTATTCCCAACACCACAATAGGGGTGGAAGATGTGCCCCCGCAAGCACCAGGCCCGCAAAAAGGACCACGGAAGGAAGAGTTCGAGATTGCTATCACGATGTTGGCGCTGATGGCGGTGTTTGTTTTCGGTGTCTGCGCATGGACGATTTGGGATGTCTTGGAACACCGTCGCAGACGTCAGGAGTAGAGTTTCAAACGAGACTGCTGGCAGGGCCGAGGAGGGAGAGGGAGCTGATGGCGTGCTCGGCTAGGTATTTGCAAACACTCTTAGAGTAAGATGCTTCGCTTCTAGGTACCTACCTCCCTATGTGCCTAGAGGTAGGCCAGGAGGGTTCTCTTTAAGGCACCCATGCGACACCACTCTCCTATGTAGTCAACTCTCCCTGTAACCTCATATCTTGCCCTCCCCGTGCTGGCGTTGCTGGCATTCCTGGTCTTGCTCTGCCGGCCTGCCCGGTATAACATCTTGCGCCGTTTCCCTTTCTGTCAGAGGCAGCGTTTGGTGGTGACCTACCCCGGTTCAACAGTATTGGCATGCTGTGGTGTTTTCACGAGAATTGGGGGTATAAATCCGCACTCGGCGAGCCTAGCGGCATCTCATTAGCCAATACCACATCTGCTCCGTACCCCTAGGTGTCAAGGACTAGGGGGCTCGCATGAACCCGAGTTGGTGTTAAGCTCATCGTGTCCGACTATCCCCGTGTGATCCGATCATCGTTTACACGACGGCCCGTGGCGGACTGCCGGGGATTTCGGCGTCGGCCACGATCCATCGCCACACACTCCCACACCTGGATCACCCGAGACCGGCTTGAGGTCTACATCTACCTCCAGACCCAGATCCACCTCCAGGCCCAGATACGGCCGCCGCGTGATGGGTGTGCCCTCATCATTGTCGTTGACCTCGCGGTACCTGATAATTTATCTTTCTTTTCTCCACCAGGCCCGAAGGAGGTGGTTGAGACGTCCTTGAGCGTTTGTAGCTACATGGCGTCCTGATATGAAGGGGCACGCAGAACAACCCTGCTACTTACCTTAGCTGCCTACCCACCTAGGTTCTTAGGTAGGTAGTAGTAGGAGGTAGGTTGATAGGGAGGTGTCTACCTATGTAAGTCCCTAGAGTTACCTACCTACCCACCGGTGAGGCTCGAAACCTTCGTGCTTGCCCTCGCTGCTACACTTCTCTTTTCTCTTTCGGCCATCTTTCAGCCATGGCAAATGTTCGATGCATTTGGCCTTGGATGGTTACTCGGAGAGCGAGTGTCAAAGTCATCGGGTTGGGTCGGCATCATCGCTTGCCAGTCTTAATAAGCCTCATGCTGGCCAGCCCCTCTCCCTCTCCCTCTCTCTCGCCCTAACAGTATCAGCATTAGCTGAGAGATGGAATGACAAAATGCAGTTGCCTCCTCGTGCCTCATTGAGCGACAGAAAATGCCCAGCGAGCTGGAGGTGGAGGGGAAACAGTTAATCTGAAACTGCGTTTCTCACTGGCGCAAGTCCGTTGATGTACATCAGTGCTGGCATATGGATTCATGTATGGGTGTACCTGAGACATATGGAGACAGACATACAGTCAGAAAGACAGACACTGCAGTGTAGTAGCGCTGTGAGAGTATAGGCTAGGCTAGTTCGTTACCTTAGGAAACAGGAACTCTTCAACCCCGGTCCTCGCATGCAGGTTAGGGAGCACCCAGGAAGTAGGAGCATGCAGCCGTATATTTAGGTAGGCATACGTTACGCCTGCGCTGTGCATCGTTCCCTCGCAGTCCTTACGTATCGCGGACCTCAACGACTGACTGGCTGGAAGACGACGATGATATGCTGCGTAATCGAATTAGGATGCTGTTCGGTCTTGTTGCGTTCTCGTCGCGTTCTCGTTGGGCTAGATTCGGTCCCGAGGATTGCGATCGGTCAGTCAGTCTTTTTTCTGTCTCGGCGGCCTTTCTGTTGTGGACACTTGCTACTGTTGTTCTCTTCCTGGGTTGTAAAATTCGATGTAAAGATGATCGATGAGGCGAATGATATGGAGCTTGAGATAGAAAGACTGAGTTGCTGTGATGGAAACACCCATGGGGGGTAGCGAGAATAAGTCTACATTCTTATATATTGAAGTACACGCAGACAAGTTCACACAGTCACACACATACAAGTACACGCAGTTCGCTGTCACCTACTGTACCAGACTACATACAACTACCTCTAGGTACCTCTTAGTTACCCAGGGAGGTACTTGGGTCTAACCCGGGACCGACCGGCACCTCCTAGCTCATCCAGTACACTGACGGCAAAATCATCACATCTCCCTGCTGACCGCCATTTTGCGCCTTCTTTTTTTTTCTCTTAGCACTGCTGCTCCATGTGCGTGGGCAGATTGTACGTGGCATAGTCTGCATGCACGAATGCCCTGTCGACAATCGGCACCGACTCTAACACGTACTGCAGACTCTCGCTGTGGATGGGCGGAAGAGGTGGAAACACACAAGGGTGGGCAGGGTTAGCGATGGAGGACCTGTGGTGTGCGTTTCCTCGGAGAAAGCAGAGAAAGAGAACAAGAAGAAGAAAAGAAGAGAGGTTCAAGTTTTTCGTCATGTCATTCATGCGTGGGTCATAGGTCAATGCTCGGGATGGTTGGGTCGTACCTGAGATCGTGGCTGTCTCTGAGCGAGGTGCTGGCGTCCAAGACAATGTCGACCTGCCAGTCCGTTTAGTGTCTACATTTTCAAAGTGCGGGGAAAGAAGGAAGAGGAACGTCAAGGGATTACAGGGGGGGAACGGGGAGTGGAAGGGGAAGAAAGAAGACATCATGGAGGGACTTCGGATTTGTTTGGCGGTGTTTTGACTTGACGTTTGACAGCCACCCGAGGAAGCAGCAGGGAAGAGAGGTTGGGAGGATACGTAGGTAGGTAGGTTGGGATGCGTAGTAGGTAGGTGGGTAGGACGCTGTACGACGTACCTCCACATTCAGCTTGTCGCCCGAGTGGTAGGCCTGGAGCCCCTGGATTTGCCGGATCGTGTTCGCGAACCGCATGGTGAGGTACAGGACTAAGGCCCGTTCCGAAACAAACGAGGGGGAGAAGCGGCAGAGTCTGCGTCAGCATGTAGGAACGACGAATAGGGGAACAAGGGGACCATGGGACAAGGGAACATGGTGGGGGGTTTGCACAACATGGATGCATGTTTGTGGAGTAGATGATGCATGTATGAGCTGGACTGAGGGAGGAGGGGGAGAAGGAGAGCCTGGGGAGGAGAGACTCACGGACGTTCCGCTGGTCGGCGGTCGCACTGAACCCGCAGAGGTTCTTGATGTGTTCGGCCGATGTCTTGGACCAGTTGAAGATGACGATCATCGACAGGAGCAGGCCGCCAAGGGCGTCGAGCCACCATATCCTCGCGTAGAAGCCGATGATGGGGAAGGCGATCGAGCCGGCGTTGAATATCACGTCTGTACTTGCGTCCGAAGCACTACGTTGTTTGCGGAGAGGGTTGGGCGTTGCCAAGAAATCTGTTAGTTAGGAGGCCCAGCAAGGTACTTACTACCTAGGTAGTGTAATGGGTTCAGTTAAGAAGTTAAGGGCCAGTATGAGACATGATGAACCCACAGTGCCTGTACGCTCGAGTTCTTGACCAGTCGGCACCACAACCAACATAGGCCTTTTATGACGATGGTGCTAAGCATGATTGCGATCGCGGGGATTCCTCTTTGAACGTGGATTACACGCTGCGTTAGCAAAATGGAACTCCGAGACCGGGGACCAGATGGCGCCGGGGGAAAATGGGATGGGATCTAATTCGGGTTCTTACAGCTCGATAATCTCATGGTCACCCGAAGCGAGGCGCTGGATGGCCTCCAGGCTGACCTGGCAGAAAGAAGTAATCATGATGACGGAGAAGACGAGCACGCCCAGCGGCTCGAGCCTCCTGCGGCCGACGGGGTAGCTGTACTGGTCCTTGCTGCTGATCAGGCGGGTGGTGACCCAGACGATGGCGGTGGACAGGAAGTCCAGCACGGCGTCGACCAGGCTGGCCAGCACCGAGATGGACGGCACGCTGATGATGACGGCGATCTTGCCCGCGAGCAGCACGGCGTTGGCGGCGAAGTTGACGTAGATGGCCACCGTCACGATGCGCGCCCCGCTGTCGACGCTGTCGTCCTCCACGAAGGGGATGTCCGGCCGCGGCGTGAGGGGGCCGCCCAGGCCTGCCTCCTCGTCCGGCTCGTGGGCGAAGAGCGGTGTGGTCTCGGTGGGGCGGTAGATGTTCTGTGGAGTGCGCTTGACCTTCCTGTTGGCTGCGGCGGTCGTGGCAGCTGCTCCGCCCGGCCCGGCTCCTGCTGCTGCTGCTGCTGCTGCTGCTGCTGCTGCTGCGGATGCGGATGCGGAGCTGGGCGACAGGAGCGAGCCTGCACCACTGGCACCGCCTGCGTGTATCGATCCCTGCAGGTTGGCTGAGGAAGAGGACGGTGAGGCGGCCTCTACTCCGATCGATATGGGCGGCGTCTTCGCCATTGAGGCTGTCTCCTCCGAGATGGTCTCCGGAATCTCGACGCCGCGGAAGGCCGAGGCCGGCATGAAGTTGTACTCGTTCAGCAGGTCGTGCGGCAGCGATGAGTCCAGCAGCCGGTCGATGTATAGGTACTGCTGTATTAGGTAGTTTGTGCGCTCGTAGTACTGGCGACTAATACCGGTTCAGGGGTCAGCTTGGTGTGTGCTGCGTGTTGCGTGCCGCGTGTGCACTGTCTTCTCAGGTTGACCCCGACCCCGATCCTGACCCTGATACCATCCCCGATCCCGGTTCCGGCTGGGAGTTGCCGCATGTACTATGATGCATGGAGAGGTACCTAGGTACCTATGATCACCCGAGCTATTGCAGATGATATCCAGCCCGGTACTGTGTACTTTGGGCAACCTGACATCGCACGTGGCCGTTTTTGTTGATCTTCACCTTCATCTTTCTTTCACAGCAACAGTGTGGTAGCATGGTAAAAGTTACAACTCACATCGGCTTCTTGTACTCCTTGAGCTGCTCCTCGGTCTTCCAGTAGCGCTCCCAGCGGTACCTAGGATTATTCTTCCCGATCAGGCGCATGGACCGCATGTGCGGCCCGTTGAGGATTGCGCTGAGACGCCGGTCGTCGACTCGGGCTCGGTGGTCCTCCACGTCATCGTCACGCGAACCTAGCGTAGCATGATCATGGCCATCGTCGTCGTCGTGGCGCCAGTGGAGCAGCGACGTGGTCGACCGGTTCCGAATCAGTGAAGCTAGTGTCCCGTGGCCTTTGGACGCGAGCGGAAAGTTGCTCTCCTCCTGCAACAGGAGGAAAGATGGTCGCCTGTACGACGGCGAAGGCGATGCTGCCTCCAACGAGCCTCCTGCTCCTGCAACGAGTGGAGAGCTCATCGCGTTCCGTTCCGGAGACCGGACGGAGACTGGAGGAGGATGGAAGTAAGACAGTGACAGGTGGACGTTAAGATCAGGGAAAGATACACAAGAAGCAAAACAAAGTAGAACACAAGAAACAAAAGAAAACCCCCGCTAGCGGGACGTCGCGTTACAGATTGCTGAGAGGGAGCCGACAGAGGGCAAGAAAAAAAATTGATAGGCAATGAGGTACTGAGAGGATCCAAAGTCCAGCAGCCAAGAAAAGCCC
Source organism: Ophioceras dolichostomum (assembly GCA_003049485.1). NCBI lineage: Eukaryota > Fungi > Ascomycota > Sordariomycetes > Magnaporthales > Ophioceraceae > Ophioceras > Ophioceras dolichostomum. The sequence goes on along the minus strand of PYST01000038.1, from coordinate 126,549 downwards.
CCGTTCCTATTAGATGGGGAGGGGCGAGGAGATGAGAACCAACACAGGTAGAATGCACAACGTAAGCTACTCCGCGGTCTCCTACCAAGAGGCTTAAACTGTAACTAGGAAAGCTAGATGCTATGCGCGAATTCTCACGGATAGGGTTCACATAGCGCGGCTGGCTGCTCAGTGCTCAGCGATAAGTGCTCAGCTCATCAGCGCTCACTGCAGCAACGAACAGTCACTTGACTAGACCGAGTCGCGGTTAGAGCAAAAAAGACGCGGTCCGGGGACCCTGCGGAACCGGATGGGTAGCCACGAGTTGGTTGCCGATCAGCCTCCAGTGAGCGATCAGACCCTCGGGAATCGGGGCAGCGGGGCCCGGGAGCTCCAAGGGACTTCCAGGGAGCTGAATGAGAGCTGAAAGCTCGATCTCGTGTTTGTGTGATCGATGTGTTCATGATAACGGCCTTGGCCGTTGCCAAAAGCCTTCCTTATACAACTCTAATAGCTGTATGGAACAGAAACAGTAATAATCGTTGACTTACGGTGTCAAATCTCCCTATGTGCCGTCTGTAGTACAGCCGTCACTAACCATCATCTGTAGACGGCACCTAGCTCAATAATCCGTTGTAGATAATCGTTCAATGAAATGGAACCTCCCCTCCCTAAAGATTTGACGCCGCAATGGTCTGACTGATGTCCATCAGAGCTGGATATGTTTTGGTCTTGGCGATGCCTCCGCAGGAGGCTCGATGAGACCCTTCGCCTCCGCCCTGAGTCAAGAGTCGAGCTCCGGGGAGAGCGAGAGGGTTATTCCGTATAGAGTGTGGATTTTCATGCGCCAGAGAATACGAAAAGCGTGAAAAGCTTGCTTGGGGTGACTCCGGCATTCCTCTCCATTGCTCAGCTCGGGAGGAAAATCGAGCTAAGAGGAGCCGGTACGCAAGATATAAGGAGAACCGCTTGCCTCTTTCAACAGCCTAGGCGGGCTTATTGATGTCATTTAATGGCGATCGTCCCGCGTGGCGCGGGGGACCATTGGCCGGGCGAGGAAAAAAAAACAGGAGCGCAGGGGACTACGAACCGGGAAAAGAGGATCAACCTGGAACGATGGGCCGCGTCTTTCCCGTTCAGTCAAAAACATGGGCCAGAAAACCCCCCTCCCCTCCCCCCATTCACTAGAAACCCGTCCCAAGTTTTTATCATCAATGAGAGTGAATGCCAACAGGCGTGGGGATTTGAAAGTCGAAGTCGGTGAGTCGGTCGACCGGCGACGGCCGGGGAGGCGAAATAAGAAACTGCATTGAACGAAATGACGGCGCCACCATCCCTAGGGTCCCACGTCAGATCCGATCTGCAGGCTGGCGAGCAACCACTGTGGATAGCTGGCTCTCGGGGGCGCCCCCACCAGCTCCAGCTGGCTCAGGTGCCGAGTAACCAAACTTCCAATAGAAAACGCGTCTTTGATGGCTTGATGGCGATGATGCCAGCGTGGCTGCCGGAGGATCTATATGCGAGTTGGCAACACGCCTATCGAGGTGCCGAGACTCCGACGGCGTTCTCTTTCATGGACCAATGCCTGATGTCCAAGTTCTCTTGGTCTCCTGAGGACCAGCGGAGATAGCGTGCATCTAGTGCTGTCTGGTGCTGTCTGGCGCTGTTCTGGTGCTGTTCTGGTGACGCGGCGGAGGGATGGGGGCCGTGGTGCTGCTATTGATCGTGCTGGAAGCCCGTTGACGCCTGAAAGCTCAAACCAGCTCTAACGCCACGGGGGGCAAGCCCGGCTGTTTCTCACTGACGTGTCAGGGGTTCGGTACGTCAATGTGAGTGTGTGCCTCAATCCCCATCTGCCTCGCCCTCGACTCATCTCACCTACCAGTTATGTTCATCAAATTACCGTTCATCCTGTCCGGAGGATTTCGCATTTCGGATTTTGCGGCAGAAAAAGGAGTTCAACGCACAATAGGGAGCAGCAGTTTTGCCAAATATTATACGTTGTAGAAAAGTCAAAAAAGCGACCTACCTGCCTGTGTGGGTAGCACTTTTTAAACAAGCCGTGATTGCCGCCTCGCTCCTCTGCATGATATCTCATCAGTTCCCGCTTCTTCTCAATACGAGGGCCCCTGCTCAATATTTCCTCTCGCGATCGGTTCACGCCTACGGACTCACGGCAAGCTCGTGAGAGGCCGAATCGTTTCCGCACGTGGAGAGGAGAGTGCCCGGGGGTGGGATGAGTAGCACACATCAGCAAATATCTTGTAGCTTTCCCCATTTCTTTCGTCACAAAGCAGAAAAAAAGACCACAGTGACGGGACCGGCAGGAAACAGGTCGACAGGGTGCCTCCTCAATTGGGCAAAGAGCAGTCGCCCTTGTCCAGCGTTTTCCAGGGGGGGTTCCACCACCAATTGGCATCTCCCCTGACTAGCGCTCTTGGACTCCCCCCCGATCGGGCGGTTATTAAATTTAGCTCCGGGGGACAGTGGACAGTTGACATTGTCGCCGATGCACACTGTCGGTTCGATGGACGGTGGACACTCGACGGTTGTTGTCGTGAGATGGGAAAAAGGAGAATGAAGAGACAGAGGAATCGAGGAAGCGTCCTTTCCAAAAAGCCAAGTCCTCGGGAATAGATCGTAACACGCCTACTAGATTGGATATTGGGATGGTCTTTTGCGCTGGCATTTTCCTGCAAAAAAACTGCGCCGGTATAACAGATGAGTTGGTTCTCCGCCAGCACCGCTTCTTCCATTCCTCACTGCGCCGGCCCAAACGGCAGCAGTACCATCTCTGTGAAGAAAGCACATGATTGCATGAATTGCATGGAAAGTTCCGTCTTGGGTGCCCGCCGTGACCGGACTTTGGGGGCAGAAGAAAATCGGGCAGGGGGGTCGGCGCAAGGGGCGAGACCACCTAGCCTGCCAGCCAGCGCGTCCCTCTGTCTGTTTCTCTCACTCCCTTCGTGTTTGCTGCGCATGTCGTCCAACGCCACGGCTTGCTGTATTGTAACCAAGTACGACAGATGTGTGCGGGGTGGCAGTCGTAAGTTTGGGAACCTGTTGATGATGATGCTGCCGTCTCTCGCGTATAGTTCACCTGAGATTCACAGATTCAGGGATGCTGCTGCTGCTGCTGCTGCTGCTGCTCCCCCCGCCCGCCTCAGCATGTTCCGAACATGGACTCATAAGTACTGCACGTAGTATAACTGGGTGCGTCCATCGAGGTGTTTGTGTGTCCATTTTTGAGGCTTGAGCACCCATCCCGCGCCCTTCCATTCCCATTGGCGTCTCAGATTTCCCCCCTTCTTGATCCAACGCCCAGGCCAAGGAACAGGAGGAACATCACATATCACCCGGAAGAATAGAGAGAAGAGATAAGTTGTACGTACTGCAGGTTCGTTAGCTTGGCAGTTCGCGGCGGCGAAGTGCCGTCGGGGCTACTGAGAGGCCAGGCAGGCAGGCCACCCGCCCGCTCTGCTCGGCTTGCTTGGGCTTCCTCCTCCCACGAGCCAGGCAAAACCAGAAAACCACCAACAAGGTTGGCCATTGTTGACGGCCACCTCGCTTTTGATCCATCGCAACAGGTTTTTTTGAGTCCCGACCACGACCACGACCTCGTATGTCCAGACGAGACGATGACGGGGGGCGGCCAGCGGGCGTAGCTTGTCGTTGCTGGCTAGCTGGCTGGCTGACTTGGCCGGCTGGAGGGCTAGCCGGGCCACTATTCACCAGTAAGCGGGCCAAGAACCGGCCAGCTGCCCTCCTGCTGCAGTGCAGCCGCCACCTGAGTGCGACCTCCGTGTCAGCCAAGACATATAATATGCCCGGAGAGACAAGTGACCTTAGAAGTTCTTGGAAGTTGTTGAGCCACAAAGCCCTGTTGTGTGCTGTGGTGTGAGTCCATGAGGCTGCGGAGTTTGAGACTGATCGGCACCCATCATCATCACCCTTCAGCTTTGGCTTTTGGGGCCAAGAACACGAGCTTTGGGAAAGGGGTTTGGTGAACACTAGGCGATACCCATCCACTCACGTAAGAAATAAAAGGCTTCGCAAGTTTGCTTGTGTGTATTCCCGTACGAGTTATACCGAGGATCCCCGAAAGCACAAGAGAGAGCTAGAAGGAACTTAAGATCGACCAAAATCCCGGAGGTTCCAGATCCAGAATCCATATCTAGCCCCACCACCAAAAGAAGATGGTGGATTACTTTTTCCTGAAGTTTCCTGTTCTCGAGATGGCCATCAATAACGAAAATCAAGACAGGATGCCTGCGCAATGTAGCAATCTGCCGGTGCCGCATTGTTGGCGCAGGGTCGGTTCCAGGTTCGATGGTTGGAACCCAGACCAGACCGTTTGTCGTTTTGCTTCTCCTCCATTTGCCATTGATCAGATCTTTTTTGCCTTCGCCCTGCATTCGGGTGAGCGAAAGACTTTGGGACGGAGCGTGTGCATATGCACCGGGGCGAAACTCCTCCTGTCTTCTGACAGCTCACCCATCAGTCGGGTGAGCGCAAGGGCGAAGCGCGGGGCGTTTATTTTATTTTATTTTTCTGGTTGTGTGTCCTTGAAGCACAAAGACGCGACCGACCTCTTGGGCCTCGACTTTTGCCCGCCTCGGTCGTTGGCTGGCGGTCCAGCCATGGCGAAGAAACAAGAGAATTAAAAGAATAGAAGGATCGAGTCAAGAAACAACTGTATTACAAACTCGTGACTATCAGTTGTAGGCCCGGGATTTCTTCCACTGATGTCGCCATACGGCTGGGTCACCTCAACAAGCATCCAGCCAAGCTTGCATATTACCCGTTTGGGCAACATCGAGTTCACCTTGCATTTGATGCTTGCAATGGCCCTTGCACACAGGCATCTCGACGGCATGTAGGTCGTCGTCCCCGCACGCACGAATGCAATCAGTGTTAGCTTTTTGCCGGTGCAATAAAGGAAGAAGATGAAGAAAACGAAATGAGCCAGAAGGAACCGTCAGAAAGAACGAAGGAGTGAGTAATATCGTTCTCTCTTGGAAGGTGTTACTGCGTCCGACTACGTCCGTCCGTGGGCGACTTCGCGCGACGCCCCGTTGACTCCCGCTATCCACCATTGATGCAATCCCTCGAGCCGTTGTTCCTGAATGTTCTGCACCGGCTCAAGGCCCTAGCTAATAACGTCGGGTTAGTGTGCGGTCGCGTTGTGTGTGCCCAATGTCAGGCAAATATTCGTGTCTTGGCCTCAACTATGAATTCCTCCACAGGCGCCGGTCCGTTGCCTCCCCCTGCCAGCTTGCAGTAGTGGGCTGTGGCCTGGTCTGGTGATTGCTGTGTGTGCTAGCCTTCCAGGGAGCGGCCCGGTTTACAGAGAGGTACCTCCGTACAGCATCGTAAGGATCCATGTGTGCTCCCACCACCCACCATCATCAGGCCGAGAGCACCAAGCACCCACGCACCCACCAAAGACCAAAAGCATCCAAGCACCAACCTCCAGCCCGTTCGGTCCACTGCATCCCTGCCCTGCTAGGGCGGCCACAATGACCACACCCCCCCTGCCGTGACCTGCCGCCTGCCGCCTGCCTCCTCTTTCCACACAGTCCATCCAATCGTGAAATTGTTTCCCACCTCTTTTTTCTTCCCCAGCCGCCACTGTCGGTTTCGTTTTTTTTTTGAGCATCCCATTATCGACATCATTCCTTCTCATTGTTTCGTCGAGTAACTGCGTCTCTCTTTTGGCTTCCTTTTTTGCGGCGACTCTTAGGAGAAGACAAAACAAACTTTTCACTTTCACAATCTCTTATACTTTTATACTTTATTTACATACTTCTTTTTTTAATCGTCAGCTGTCGGCCGTCGTCCGACCTACGCCGAGTTGTTGGTTGTTTACTTTTGTCGTCATCCGAGAGCAGATCGTCACTCCCGCATCCATACAACCAACCTCCAAAATCCCGCCGTCCTTTACAACTACTCCCGTATTAATAACCGTCACACTTTGCTACTCCAGACGCTTGCTCTGTAGCTCCCTGGTATTCACCATACCTACTTAATAACCCCCCAACTTTGTGTGTTACTTGAATTGCCGTGTGTAAGTGTGTCTTGTCTCGTTATCCTTTCCTCCCCTGGCTCTTGTTGCCTGCTTCAACCTCGCCGCCTCCGGAACCGTCAGCGGGGAGCTCTTGTATGAGGCTACAGCCGCCATCGCAATCGTCCCTAGGTGTGCAATGGCCCGCAACGTTTCGCAGCGGAGACAGAACGGCAGGCCTGCTTCCTCGGCCAACCTGCGAGGATCAGCCGGAATAGGGCCCTGCCCGTGAGGATGGCATCTTTAAGCAGGCCGCCGCCTTCGCCGCAGGGAGCGCCACGAATGGGGGGATTTAACAGTCTTGGAACAATCCCGTTGCACTGGCGAGGTTGTTGCTGCTGGCGAACAGACAGGAGAGGCTAAGACGGACACAAGCTGGAACCTGTCCCCCCCGGCATGGTCGTACGAGGCCGAATTCACTTTTATCACCCGACTCGCCTGCCCACCTGGCCTACCTCACTAGCTCGCCTTCTCGGGGTTGAACTGTAGAACTTCTTTTTTTTCATGGGCCGACGGGAAGCCACATGTCTGGAGAACGTCGCTGACTTACGGTTGTCGTTCCGATATGCAGTTGGCCGTCGAGCGCTCGCGTCACCTTCGAACGTCGCCCTCCTCAAACACACGCACGGCTCCCCTCAACACGCACGACGCACCCACTCAACAGATAACGAGTCCTCCGAGCAGCTGAGCAGCCAAGATAACTTAGGTGACTCTGCCCTGCTACCTTCAGCTGCTCGCCCGGTCGTCATACTCGCACAAACCTTGTGTGGTCGGGTTCGTCAACCGTCTACAAGGCCGCTGAACGCCCATCCCGCCAGCCCACGACCAGGCCCTTCCTGGCCGCCAAATCCGTGGAATCCGTGGACGAGGGGCCTCGACCAGCCTTCTCCATGCCTAGGTTCCCAGTGTCGTTTGGCAAGCGGAGGTCGACCGTGGACAATCTTGAAAATGCACCAGTAGCAACATCCTCGTTCCGGGTCCTGGACAGGACCGAGGTGGGACAGGGCAAGACGTTTGACGGAGGCATCCGGCTCTCTGCCAAAAGCCACACCATGCCCAAGACGACCGTGGCGGACCTCTCGCTATCGCTAATGGAGGACGACAACATCTTTTCAGACATGAACAAGCCAAACCGGTACGTTTCGGCCTGCCTTCGGCTCTCGCTTTCCACTTTCCTCAATGTTATTGCTTTGGCATTCCATCCATCCCTTTTCATGATCTTGCCCCGACCAATCCACGACAAATCCACTCGGGTGATGTGTCATCCACACGCGAGGACCCGAATCGTTTGTCTCAATGCTCACGGGACCCGCGGGTGGGAATATTGGCAAGCCAGGTTGATTGAGCAAGCGCCTCCACCTGCATCAGGGCCCCCCGGACACAAAATTTCCCACCCACTCCCAACCCCTGGAACATTCCGGTGACCAATATGACCTCCCCCTAACCTGGTTCTCATAAACAGTGGCAGTGGTTCTTCCAACACAACAAAAACCACCTTCACGGACAACTCCTCCCGTCACAGCAACGCGTCCACGGCCCCGTCCTCGGCTACCGACTACAGCGTCCAACAACAACAATCCCAACAGGGCCAACAAGACGAGTCGAAAGGGGCGGCCCGGAAGCCGTATGGGGATATTCCGCTACCACCAATTCCAAAGTCATCGTCGGGTGGATTCCTGAAGGCTGCCGGGCGGACATTCTCGTTCGGAGCTGCCAAAAAGAACTTACCCCCAGTTCCAGCGGATCCTGCGGCGATCTCGGCGGATTCTATTCCACCAGTGCCCCCATTGCACCGCTACCAGTCAGACAGTCAGCACGACAACCAGCCAGAATACCACCTGGACGTGGTCAGATCCCGAGCCACGACAACTTCCACCACGAGCACAGCCACTCCGCCTAAGGTGGAAGAGGGCTTCACGCTTGACCTGGGAGGCGACTTTAGCTCCATGCTGAGCTTTGAAAAGAGGCAGAGCGTGATGACACTGAAGGACGAGTCCACTGGCCGCCAGGCGCTGGGGCCACGGTCGCTGACGGGGAACCGCATGAACCAGCCCTCGCCGATCCAGATCGACAAGACCTCCCACATTGACGCCTCGCCACTCTCGTGGAGCAGCCAACACTCTGATGAGCAGCTGCTCGTTTCCAGTCCTGCCCGCGGGTCGCCGACGAACGAGAACCTGCCACCAGCGGTCCCTCGCCACGGGTCGCCCTTGGCAGGGAAGCCGGAGCCGTCGTTGCCGGCTGGACCTGGTCTGAAGCGAAGGAGTGCCACTTACGGGCGGCGGCTGTCAGCAGAGGCTGAGGACGAAGACACAATGCTGTTGAACGACATTTCCGCAGCTTCCAAATATTTGAGATCGGCCGGTGCTGGTGCCGATCAGAGTTCAAGTTCGGGCGGTCGCTACCGGAGGAATGAGGAGCGCCAAATTTCCTCGGAATTCCGGCCCACGAGGCGGGATGCCAAAGACGAGGACCTCTTCGATGTTAGCCTGGCAACCTCGAGCAGGTTGGCTAATCGTTACATCTCGCGGAAACCCAGTCCTCCGCGCAACAAGGTCATGACGCCCGCCCAATTCGAGAGGTACCGCCAGGACAAGGAGCGCCAGGGCACAGAGTCGGAGGACGATGCTCCCAAGCAGAGCAACGATGACGACGAGGATAACTACGAGGACGACGAGGACGAGATCGAGAAGGCGAAGCAGGCGGCGAAGCAGCGGAGAAAGCAGGATGCCCACATGGCCGTCTACCGGCAGCAAATGATGAAGGTGACGGGGGAGTCGGCCTCTCCACTTCCTTCCAGGCCCAGCATGACTCTGTCGATGAGCGCCCCACACCTGCCCAGCGTAGGTGCCGGCGCGGGTGGCCCTTCGCCCGTCAATGGCGGGTCAGACGGATCTGATGAGGACGAGGAGGTGCCCCTGGCCATCCTCGCTGCCCATGGTTTCCCCAGCAAGAACCGGCCCCCCGCCCGACTCAGCACCATGATGTCCAACCCGAACCTAAGGGCAGCCGCACAGACCTCTAGCTACCAGCGGCCCGGTTCCGCCATGGAGACGCCTGTGTCGGCTCCGGCCTCGGGTGGCGGCAATGGCGGTCGCCTGCCTGTCTTTGCGCGAGCCCTACCCCAGGACCCGTACGTGGGTGCCGGGCTGGTGAACCCTGCAGTCAGGGAGAGCCTATCCTTTGGCGGCGGTAGCCCGGCCCCTGGTGTTCCCCCAGGAGGCCTGGTTGGCGTCATTGCTAGCGAGGAGCGGTCGCGGGCGATGCGTCGGGGTAGCCCGGCCATTGATAGCCACAAGCCGATGCTCTCTCTGGGCGGCTCACCTGGGGCTTTCGATCCTGTCGCCGGCATCCCCTCGCAGATGATGTATCCCCAGGCCCCCGCCCCGGGCCCGGCGATGATGACGCCTCAGGATCAGGCCCAAATGCAGATGAACCAGCAGATGCAGCAGTTCATGCAAATGCAGATGCAGTTCATGCAGATGCAGATGATGGCCGCGGGGCAGAACAACCCGGCGGCCGCACGCATGAGCATGCTCATGCCCAACGCGTCCATGGGCAACCTCAGCATGGGAGGCCCCGGGGTCCCGGGTATGCTCGGCGCCGGCATGGGCATGGGTATGGGCATGGGCGGCCCGGAGACAATGAGGCACTCGTTCATCGACAACGGCTCCGTGTTCGACCTGCCCATGCGGCCCGAGTCGCACGTCCGCTCCATGAGCATGGTGCAGCCCAGCTCGGCCTCGTGGATCCAGCCGGCAGCCCAGCCGCAGATGGGTGGGCCCGGCTACGCCCCTAGCATCCGCATCCAGGGCGCCAACGGCCTCGGCTACGCCCCGTCCATCGCGCCCTCCGAGCGCAGCAACATCGGCCTGCCCGGCCGGTACCGCCCCGTGTCCCACATGCCGGCCGCGTCTCCCTCCGTGGCCACCCCGCCGCCGATGCAGCAGCCGAGCATCTCGCCCGTCCTGCCCGACCCGATGCAGCACCAGCAGTTCGGCCCGCCGCAAGGGGGCAACCACCTCAGGAAGTCGTCCACCATGTCCGGGGCCCTGGGCAGCGGCGCCGGGTGGGATCAGGACAGGAGGAAGTCGCCGCTGCAGAACAGCCGGTCGGCCAACAACTCAGACAACGAGGACGGCGACGAGGAGGACGAGGAGAAGGCGTGGGCGGCCATGCAGCAGAAGCGGGAGAAGAAGAAGTCGCTGTGGAAGACGAAGAAGAGCATCGGGTCTGAGATCGGGGCCCTGATCAGCTAAGCTAAATAAAGATGCGAAGAAAGAAAGAAGAAAAAGAATGAATCAGAGGAAGAAAGAAGGGAAAGTCGAGAATATGATGGGTGTTACAAGTGCACATCCACATAGGTAGTTGGTCTGTCTCCCCTTCGCTCTCACCTATCTAGGTATCCTAAACCCATTTCTTTTTTGGTCTGATGTTTTCGTTGGGATGGTTTTGTGGGTTGCGTGGTTTCTTTTCATTTATTTCTCTTACGGTCTGCGTTTATACTCGCTCGTCATTATCTGTTTTCTTTTTTTTTCCCTCTCGTGTTCACACACCTCCCAAAGCATATATCTGGGGTCTTGTTTCTCGCCGTCCCGTCATCTACCTAACCACCTACCTACCCAACTGTTGCGTCCTTGTCTGCATCACCAAAATCTAAAATAATATCCATCCGGACCACAATACCAAACCTTCTAGCCCATATTACGGGTTTGAGAACGCGTCCACAACGCGTTTCTCTCCTGGATATGCATCCATTTAAATACCTATACACGACAAAAAAGATTGGTCGAAAATATTTTTGGTTTGGCTTGGTTGACATACGTCGCGTGTCTTTCGTTCTGTTTAATCTAGTTGTATATCTACGCCTATCTTCAAGGTGTCCTCGTTTTCTTTCCTTTTTTTCTCTCGTTTACCGCTCTCCCTCGCACTCTCTTGTGCTGATATTTTCTCTCTGCTATTTATTCTTCTATAGCTGTGCATTGGGCGTTTTTTTATGTCTGGTAGGCGAAGAGGATCATTGGTTGTTTACAGGAACGAGTTCATGATAGACAGTCACATCTACCTACCATAATCTAATCCATCGTATCCTTAAACATTCTAGATGGGGCTGTTATGCGGCTGGTCGCGCTAAGGATAATACTGGGTGAGCTTGATCTGCTAGCTTAACCCCTTTTGAATGATCGATGTTCAGCCATCGATGTCCTCTCGTCATTGTGCAGCCATTACGCACTGTAATGCGCATTCTTTTTGTCACTGAACGTATCCGTAGCGACACGAAGTCGAATCTATCCAATTCCCATATCGCCCACACGTAGTCCAAGACACACACCCCTAGGTATCTACCTATCCATCAGGCCTTCTCTGCCCTCCTGTCCGTCAACTAGTACTCCTCGTTCAATCCGTCTTCCCTGCTGACCAAGCCTGTCTCCTCACGCCCATCTCCACGGCGGCCAAACCCCAGTCGCTGCCGTGGTTGTGGCTCCCCGCCGTGATCCCCGCGCGGGCATTGGCCTGCTCGTCGTTGAGGACGGTCAGGACGCCGAAGATGACCGGCACGCCGGTGTCGAGCTGCACGCGCATGAGCCCCTGCGACACGGCCTCCGAGATGTACTCGAAGTGCATGGTTTCGCCCTTGATCAGCACGCCGATGGCGATCAGCGCGTCGAACGGCCCCATAAGTGGACCACCCCCGCCGCCGGCCTGGGGCGCCGAGAGCTCTGTCAGGTCCGTCGTGCTGGAGCCGAGGAGGTCGCCGGCTGAGAGGGAAGGGCCGGAGCTTGCGGTTTGGAGTTGGGAGGCGGCGTAGAGTCTGTGTAGTAGCTCGTTGTTTGGTGGTTAGGACGTGTTTTCACGCAATGAAGTTGACTGGTGGGTACTTAGGTCGGTAGCCAGACAGACAGCTTGCCGCGAGGGCCAGGGAGGGGAGGGGAGAGAGAGGACCTCTGCACGGCAAATGGCAGCTCCCAGGAGCCCGGCACCGACTGCACGACAATGTTGGACTCCTTGACGCCGCAAGAGAGCAGCTTCTCCTTGGTGCCGGCGAGCAGGGCGTCGATAATGGTGCTATTCCAGCGGGCGTGGACGATACCGATCCGGAGGCCGGAGCCGTCGTGCTCTTGCGGGGTTGGTCCTTTGGTATGCATTGTGCTTTGCGACGGGCTACGGGTGCCAATTGGTCTATGTTGGTCGGGAGAATTGGTCTCGCTGAGCCAATGTAGGAGGCAGTTCGCCTTGACGAGAAGCTGTTGACTTCAAGGCCTTGAAGAACACAGGTGTGCTCAGCTATGACGAACGAACGCAGGTGAGTGAGGGGCTAAGGCATGCACTTAATAGGCGGGGAGCTCTCACAGCATCGTGTCCACAGCGGGGGCGAGCTCTGTGCCCGGCTTGTGCGGAACTCCCACGGCTTACACATCTTCTTTCCCTTTTGGGAGGACAGCCTCGTCAGTTACTTCCCAATACACCATATTCCGGATCTCAGCATCTTGTAAGGGAAGGAATGATGGCGAAGCGCAGAGATACCCAATCTCCTCAATTTGAGGCACCTGCAGGTGCCCTACCTCTCATGAGGCCTCGTGGGCTCCAAATACATCTTTGTCATTCCTTGGCCACTGGGCGTCAGATTCCACGGCGTCCGAGCCCCTGATGCGGGATGATGGCCTCGCGATTCGACTAGACTAGGTTTCATAATATCTGAAAGTCTGAAGCTTTACCGTCATGCCTATCGTTGAGCTTTCGTCAGACACTGTCCGGCTCCTGCGGTCGCAGCTTGTGATCAGCACAACCCTCTCCATCGTCAAAGAACTGGTGGACAACTCGATTGACGCAAAATCCGGCATCATCAACGTCTCGATATCGGCTAACACAGTCGACAGGATCGGGGTTTATGATAATGGAGAAGGTATTGCTGTTCCGGATTTAGATGCCCTCGGCCGTCATGGGCACACAAGCAAACTGAAAAACTTCGAAGACCTGAGAACCTTGGGTGGATCTACCCTGGGGTTCAGAGGAGAGTCGCTCGCTGCCATATGTGCACTAGGCAAAGTGACAATCACTACGAGGACACGCAATGTCGACGTTGCCACTACTTTTGATGTGCTACCGGATGGGAGAGGGATCCAAAACCGCAAGAACAGCGCGGCACCCGCGGGAACCTCTGTCACCGTCAACGACATATTCGGCAATCTCGCGGTCAGACGCAAGATTGCCATCAAGGAAGCCCAGTCAACGACCACGAAAATCAAGCAGCTTCTCACTGCATATGCTCTGGCGAGACCGAATCTGAGGTTCTTCCTCCGCGAGGCGGGAAGCTCTCGCGCAATCTGGTCATACTCGCCCCCGCGTCGCAACATTCCCAAGCAAGCGTCTCTGGTCCTGCTCTTGGGCCCTACTTCTGCCTCACAGTGCGTCACAAAGAAGCTTCGCCAGAACACGACGCCACATGTCTCGATCGGTGACGTGAACACCGAGGTGAGGGAGTCGTGGTTCGAAATCGAGATCTCCATTCCTCGACCAGACGCCGACGCCGACAAGATCTCGAAGGGCTGCTTCATTGCCGTTGACTCTAGGCCCGTGTCAAGCTCCAGAGGCACGTTCAAGAAGATAATCGCGAGTTACAGAAAGCGCATCGGACAAGCGCTCGCACGCAAGGGCAAGACATCTCTCAAGGACCCATTCATCGCACTGAACATCAGGTGCTCTCCTGGAAGTTACGACGTCAATCTTGAGCCTCTGAAGGACGACGTAGCATTCACCAATGAAGAAGCACTGCTTGAACTTTGCGATACTCTCTTTTCTGAGGCGTATCCACCGGTTAAAGATGCCAATGCTACTCCGAATGGCGACGGCGCGTCCAGCGAGGTACAATCTTCGGAGCCTCGGGGAGGTCACGGACAACCGGCTGACGTCCATAGAAGCTCAGCCGTGTTCGCACCGTCCACAGGATCGCTCTTAGGTCTGACTCTGCCGTCGGTGACTGCGAATTCTTCGAGAACACTCGATGGCAATGCGACTCAGGCTCATGGCCCTAGGCCGGCTTTCAGCATTGGTGTAGACGTAGGTAAAACATTCTATGATCTTGTTCGCTTCCTCGTTGACTAACAAGCTTTCGACAGCCTCCTCACCTTGCCTCGGCAGATAGACATGATCTTCTTGCTAGACCGCAATGCAACGACGACACAGGTCCTGCTCACATTTCAAGTGCTGGGGGCTCTGTGCATCCCGAACTGCCCCCAACCCCGCGACCGGGACGTCGGCCAGTCAGGGACTCGGGTCAGTTGGAGGAGGAGGCTGTGGGGTCCTCGATGGAAGCCGTCAACCCTTGGGTAATCGCGAGAATGAGGCCCTCTCGTCGCCAGCCGATGCCAGCAAGCCAGCCCGGTGTTGCGTCCGGATCACGCTCCCCACTTCTTCTAGCCGGGGCATCCGAGGTCACTTCCGGGGCAGCCTCGCAGAACCTTGAGGAGGTAGCGAGCGTAGGCGTGACGCACATCCCGAGGCTGGATTCACCAGTATTTGAGGTTCTGGAATTCCCACACCCTGGCCAGCACCCCGGCCAGTGCAATGCCTCTCAGCAAGCGGCTGGCCGCGCCACGGTTCCCGGCGGACGGTATCGGAATCCTCTGCCTAGAAATGGCAATAAAGGGGCTGCTAGCTCGCAGTTGGAGACTCCACAGCGGCAAAGCACCAGACGACAACGGAGTGGACTGAATACTCCTTCGGAATCTTCACCACAAGACCAACAGGACCAGTCTTGGCGTCGAGGGATCCAACGAGGCGGCCGGCACAACGAACCTGGTTTGCTACAAACGAGGTTGTCGTCTTGGGGCCCCGAGATTTCAAGACAGAGGAAGGAAACGGGCGGTGTATCAGAAGGGCTTATCGCTGAGGCCATAGCTGACTTCGAAGCTCTCGAGGGCAGCGACCTCAATGCGGAGCCTCAGGTGCGTTTGCAACAGGCGAAGGGACAAAGTCTTGTGGCAGGCTTCAGACGGCCTGAGAGGGGACTGCAAGCGCGGCAACTCGGCGGCACGGCGATGGCCACCGCCATCTGCCCAGCCAAAGATAACCACGGGACGCTCCCTGATGCGAGGCTGAGCCCGGCACGCGAAACCAACACCGCAAGCATCCAGAGATCGGACGACGAAGATCCACGGTGCTACCTGATGAGAGGCCTGCTCCTGCAGGCCTCACAACGGAGGACAGGGACGTTGCAGGTCTGCACCCTGCTCAAAGCTCAGCTGCCTCTTGAGACTACGACCAACAGCACCTTCGGCTTGGTCCATAGAGTAGACGTCAACATGCAGAAGCTGCTGTCCCCCAGAGCCGAGATGCTCATGCTTGATAACTACTTGCGGACGGGAGGCATCGAGAAGGGACTCAACACCATCGAGGACATAGACGCTGCAAAGCTCAGCATGGACACTGGGGTTCTTCTCCGCAGGGTATTGAACCTCGAGGTTCCAATTGATATTTGCGCCGCTCTCAAAATTGCTTCCGCTTCAGCCTCCGCCGCCGCTTCCTCCTCCTTCTCCCCTTCCTCCTCCGCCACTTCGTCGCCTTGAGGAGTTGTTTCTTGCTGGGGGGATTGGCCTCCCCACGTTTGCTTCGAACCCGGTAACAACTAAGGGGTTCACGGGGAATGCTCGATCGAATGATGAGCAAACGGCCCAACTTCTTCCCGTTCAGCTGAGAACTTCAGACGAGTCTTATTGCTACACACGCACGTTATTTTTGACGGAATCTGGGAAGGGCATCTCTGTACCTCTGAAGGATTTTGGGTGACATTCGGAGGAGCCACGACGGGATATGATGGGATAGGGCAGGAATACCAGTTGCTGGCATGTATCGGGACACTCTCACACTATAGTTCGCCAGACGGGGGGAGCATGTTGGAACGGGACAGGACTGGGCTTGACTATAAGTGAGCTAACACGTACTGGGTGGGATCTATAATCTTGATTGGACATGCGGGAATGTCGGCACGCAATTGCATATACCCCCTTTGCTATTAGATAGAACCGAGCACTTGCTGGCGGGAAATCGAAGATGTCATGGTGTTACATTTTCTAGGGACGATTGTCGGGAAGTTGGTGCCGGCGGTAAACTTGTTGTGATGTTGGATGGGATAGGGTCTTGTGAGGACCCGACATGGGGTGCGCTGCCCTATCTTTTTGCCAAGGGTGTTGTTTGTTGCTTTCTTATTCAGGACCAGAGCTACAAGTCAGCGGCACCGAAAGAGAGGAGGGAGGGGTGAGGCTGTGTCGAGAAGCGTTATTTCTTCGTGTTGCATGAACATCCGGTAATGATGTACCCGCCAACGGGCATCATGATCTTCCAGACGTCCAGCAGTACGCGCCGTGGGTTTTTTGCTGATTGTGGAGTTGAGATCCTCAAGATTTAATGGAGAAGACCCAGGGAAAAAATACGAAAGAAAAAAAAAAAGTTGCCCAAAACCACATTTCTCTTGGTCCGACGACATGGATTGGGCCTGCAGGAACATGAAGCTTACAAGAAGAGCACAGTTGAACAGCAGGAGACAAGCATCCCCAGAGTTGGGATGGAACCGGGCTTGCTCTGAGCCGGGGGTGGCTTGCGGACGTCCCGCCATCTCTGGAAGAATGTGAGACGTCATGTTCTGAAGTGCCATGAGTTCCTCGTGAATGAGACACGCAGACAGAGACAGACAGACAGAACAATCGATCTTCGGACCGCCACATTTTGGTAAACCCGGAGCTGAAAGATATGCCTCCATCCAGCGGGACGTGCAGGCTTTTCGTCGTATGTGTAGGTGCCGGGGACTCACTCAGTTCAGGTCCACCGGCGTCAGCAGCACCTATCTATTTCACGGTTCTGAAAATAGCTTGGCGTGATGATTGGAGAGCTGCAGCCCGACCAGTTACTCGTATTGCTAGCCCGCCCGCCGAAACAGCCAACTGAGCTAAAGCAGCGCACTGGGCTGTGAAACCGTTGCTCGAAGTCATCACGATCGGCTGCAGAGGGGAGTACGGAATATGGGTGCTCAGGAGCTTCTCGTTGGTGAAGGGAAGAAGAGCTTGCTTTCCCATATACAGAATGATGAAATGTATTCATCGATCTCAATCGCGATATTCCCAGTTTACTCCGTATTTCCCTCTTATATGTACCGAATCGTACGGTCTGCGGTGTACTGAATTTGGCACTGGAGATGTGGCACCCGGAGTTGACATCCCGAGAGAGAAAGCGCAGGCTTGAATAACCTCAATCGGCAGGTAAACCATGTCCTTAAGCCTGCTCCTGAAATCAAGAATCCGGCCGTTAGTAAATGGATCCGTTCTTATCGGGTCCGGTCAGAGGGTGTGCAAGCCACGGGATATTGGATTATTCCTCCTCTTGCTTGTAGGCTGCATTTTCATCTTCCAATTGTTATAATGGGCGGTACTATAATTCATTCGTATGTGTGAGAGGGGCCAACTCCAGCTCCATCCAACCAAACAAGAATCCAGTTTTTGGCACTTGTTCAGCTTCAATTGGAGAGAGCCTTTCTCCCTCCTCTGGCAGGCTGCTGCATGGGACTGACTGGTCAGCTCCGGTCGGCAAGTGTGTGCACTCACCAATTTCAGGTTACTTCGCCGTTTCTTTCACGTCTTATTGGAATGTGCGTTGGGGGCGTGACGCGGCAGGCGGATGGGCAACGTTGTTACAGGATGGGGAGAGCATGAACCTTGCCAGAGAATAATGGCGGTTGCTGGCGGCATATTTTGTGATCGCCACCGGGCCGCAGGATCAGGATCAGCAGAGATTCACCGACAGTCGTCTTTGCTTGTGCATCGCAAAAGAACTGCATCGTGCCGCTACATTCCGTTTATCACACCCCTTTTCCGTTGTCGCAAGACAATTGCTTCATCGGCTGACTGTTGCGATCCCCCGCTATCTTGTCACCGAAACAGAGAGCTGGGCGAGCAGCTGGAAGAGCTGGAACTGGCAGGCCCCACACAACTCGCCCGACTGGTCCAACTGACGAAGGAGGACTTTGATCACCTCAAGCACAAGCCACTCTACCCTTGCTTCCAGTCTGCGGTGGCCAGCGGCGGCCAGCGCAACCTGCCTGCAGCCCAGCCGAGCACAGCCCTTGTCAACCTCCCAGGCCAGGCTTCGCTCATCAACACTCCCGGATCCTTCCAGTCAGTCTATTCCGATTTCTTCTTCCACACTAGAACCAGTGCTGGTTTCCTCCAGATACCCTCGCCGAGTCCGCCGTCACAATCGCAGCGTCCGTCCGATCGGTATCAGCCGAATCGTTCCAATTCTCGAACCGCGCGGCCCTCGTTGGGTCTCTCCAAAGTCTGAGAGGAAACAAACTCGTCCCTCCCTACTTTGCGTGTACCAGGATTGGCGGCACTATTTTGGGTCGCCCGAGCGCCGCCGCTACGACGCCTCAGGTCTTCAGTCTCTGGGCTCTCGTTCGACCTGGACTGCTGGGCACCTCATTAGCTCCACGTCATATGCGGTATCTCGAAGACAAGCATAGACAAAACGCTCGGGACTAGAGACTGCGCTTGCACCTAAACAGGGCTAGAGGACACCCGACCAGCGCTGGCGGGACGTGGAGAGACTATTACTCGTCCTTCCCCGTCCGCGTCTCTATCGTCCTTTCTGCGATTTTCCGTCTGTTATCGAAGGGACAAAAATATCCAGCAAAGAACAACAAGCAAGCACAAGCAAGCGTCACGAAAACAAAATGGTAGTAATCTAGATGTGGCCATCCTCCCGAGGCGAGCCCATCCCTTATCTAATGATGCAAGAAGTGGATCGAGCCTGCTTCTGCGACCCGTCTTCGACTACGACCGCCGCCGATCCCGACGGCAACCACCGAGCCTCCCGAAGCCGTCCTAGTGATTTTGGAGGCTGCAGATATGCAGCTGTACAGTCTTGCTCCTCTTCCCTCCGCAAGAGGACGCAGCCACCGGCAGTCATGACATGGGCTCGAAAGATGCAGGGCGAGAGAGCTTGGGAAGGAAGAGCAGGAGTGGAGGAATGGGATGGGGCAGGCAAGGGGAAGGAGGGCGAGGAAAACCAGAGTCGTCGGGCAAGCCACCAGAGCCAGGAGTACCACAAACAACGACGACGACCAAGACGACGGCCAATACGACACGACGACAACGGGCTCGACGACTTCGATAGTACTAGCTGCGACGGCCCACACACCATGCACATCGGCCCATCCCTCTCGCAACCGCGATCAGATCCAGCAAAGCAGACGGTACGGCGACGGCCACCAGGGACGCAAACACATCTGCCATCCACCCTGCTGTATAGGTGGATGAGCTTCGCACCCGCCCGCAGCAACTTTTTGATGCTTGCGCTTCTCATCGTGCTGCTCCTCCAGCCGTCCTCGGCGGCGCGGATCAAGTTCGAGAACTGCCTGCCAGAGGGATACAAGTCGGGCAACAACAACCCGCCGGCCCTTCAGTGGGTCCCGAAGTTCGTCGATGCGTCGGTTCAGCTGGTCAACAACACGGAGAACCTGGTGGTGACCATGTGGGGGAACGTGACGGGCTCGCGGTCTCGGGACCCGTTGCCTTTGTGGAACGACACGGCGTACTGGAACGACGACACCAAGACGGAGGGCAAGATCCTGCGCAAGCCCAATGAGTTCTTCACGACACTGCACTCCAGGATCAACGTGCTCACGTACGAGCCATGGAACGATTACAGGGACTTCTGCACAAACCTCACCAACGGCCGGTGTCCTCTGGGTCCCATCTTCATCGACAATGCGTGAGTGTTGCCAGCTGCCTTGCCTGCTGCCCTCCTTGCCCCTCCCTACTCCTCCTTTTCAACGAAGTGATCCAACAAGGCGCTTTACTACCTGATGGCTGGACTGAACAAGGACTGAACCAATAACTAACGATACCATCGGCCATATTCCACAGAACCATCGACCAGCTGCCGTCCATCTCGATGGCGAACAACTTCACCACGCCGTACGCCTTCACGTCTTGGGCCGCTACGTTCATGATCCGGTACACTGACTCCGACGTCCTCGACATCGGCTGCGTATCCGCGACGGTGACGCCAGACCTTGGCAGCCTGGCTACGTTGGTCAAGTTTTTGCCCGTGGGCATCCTCGCATTCGTCGCCTTCGCCACCATGTTTGCTGCTATGTTCAGCCCCTGGGGTACGACGGACGTCTTCCGGTGGACGTCCAACTACGGGCGTGATAACGACCTGCTTCGGTTGGTCACGCCGGGCTTCGGGGACTGCCTGCAGTACATCCAGTTCGTCGTCCTCACCGGCGGCCTGTCGGTCAACTACCCTGGCTTCTACCAGCCCATCGTCAGCCAGGCGTCCTGGTCGGCTCTGATGTTCAACGAGAGCTTCGTCACCCACGAGCCGGGCTTCCGCAGCGTGCAGGACGGCATCTACGTGGCCAGCTCGCCATACGGCCTGCAGACGCTGGCCCAGCTGACCGGCATGGCCAACGTGGCCGATATATGGGCCGGCACCATGGTCTGGCTGCTGGTCATCATCGCCGTCTCCATCACCGTCGGCCAGGTCGCGTTCGGCGCCCGGTGGATCTACCGCCGTGTCAACCACATCGCCGAGGAGGATCTGCGGTCCAAGAACATTCCCTTGTCGATCGGCAACGTCGTCCGCATTGTCTTCAACTACTTCCTGCTGCCCATTGTCGCCCTGTCCGCCTTCCAGCTTGTGGTCACCGCCAGTTCTCCCGCATTCACGGTTGGGCTGGCCGTCGTGACTCTGCTCCTGATCGTTGGTTTCGCCGCGTGGCTTCTGTTCCTGATCATCACGACCAAGCCGCGCCCCTTCTTGTTCGACGACCTGCCGACCGTCCTCCTGTACGGACCACTGTATAACACGTACTCGGACGAGGCTGCCACCTTCGCGCTGGTGCCACTGTTCTTGAACTTCCTGCGCGGCATCGCTGTGGGCGCCGTCCAGCCCAACGGCATCGCCCAGATCGTCATCCTGGCCATCTGCGAGGTGGTCCATCTTCTCACCATCCACGCGATCAAACCGTTCCAGAAGCCGACGTCCATGAACGCGTACCACACTGTGTTTACCCTGTTCCGACTCGCCTCGGTGCTGCTGATGGTGGCCTTTATTTCCGACCTTGGCGTCACCGAGGGACCCCGAGGCTGGATCGGGTACGCCATCTTGGTCATCCACGCCTGCGTCTTGGGCTTCGGCTTCTTTCTCAACGCCCTGCAGACCACATTAGAGGTCTCGGTGCGCCTGTCAGGAGCCGGCGGTGATAGAGTCAAGGGCTTGACCCGCGGTGGCCTCTCCAAGATCTTCGGCATGCGTCAGCTGCAGCGGAGAGAAGGGCCTTCTAGGAACAGCCAAGTCTCCAACGCAGCGATGCTCGATCCGGACGAAACAGCCAAGTCCGGTTATATCATGCCGGGCGGCCGCGTCAGGAGCGAGTCTGCCGGCAGTGGCGCCCTGCTAAACCGCCAACACCGCAGTTCGTCTGCCCTCGACAACAATAGTGTTGATGTGGCGTACGCCGCTGCGCGAAACTTCGACAGTGGGGCTAGCTCCTTCACTCCGACGACGCCCGGCGAGGCCAGCACGTTTTCGTTTCTCCCATCTCCTGCTACCGGACGACACCCACTGGCACCGGCACCCACATTCGAAGCCGCAGCGGACCCATATTACAGGCCACCACGGAGGCGAGCCCCAACGTTTGATCAGGGAAGCTCGACCCCCCCAAGCGCTGAGAGACACCGCGGATCTTGGGCGAGTGCAGACCTCGCAGCCCAGAGACGGTACAGCCAGGCTCTCGGTGGAGGGCCGTTGACTCTCGATCCCGCAGAGCTGGAAGGCCAGATCTCACGAGGAGCCACGCCAGGGCCGTTCGGCCAGCCGGCCAGCAACATAGCACCCAGGCCCGACTACTCTACTCGGGAGGTCGACTTCTACTATGGAGTCCGTGGCGAGCGCTTAAACTCAGACGCACCCAGCCGGAAGCTGGGCACGGGCCCGGCCGATCCCACGGGCCCCATGTCGTCTGCCGCCGGCTGGTTCCGCACCATGCTCGGTGGGAAGACCAAAGAGAAGGGGAAAGGGTTCGAGGTCGTGAGGAGTGCGAGGATGCCCGCAGCCATGAAGGCCCGTGGTGGCGACATCACGGACGACGGTGCTCCTCAGGGCATTCCCGTTGCCATGAGCACACTGAGGAATGGCCCTATAGACTCGGACGACGAGGACCAGAGCGCGGCGAGGAAACGGAGCCACGGCAGGCCGAATCACGCCAAGGTCGGATCCGGCGAGACCGAGCTCCTGGACGAGGAAGGGAACCCGCGGGACGACCATATAGACGGGGTGGTGCTAGACCCTCCAACAAGAATCTCAGACCGGCCACCATCGTTGCCGGGGATCGAGCACATGGCCAGCATACGGCTACCTGCGGTCGGCATCTCGTCCTCTAGGAGGGGCAGCAGAGCTGGCAAAGCCCCAGCGCCGCTCAACCTAGATCTGATGGACGAGAAGGGCTCCCTCCCGGCACCTGTGATTCCCCGCAAGAGCTCAAGACGAGACTCGGGCGGTGCCTCGGGTCATAGTCGCGAGAACAGCCGTGACCCATCACCATACAACGCTCCTGCTGGCCAGTCAGGCCCCAGCGCCGCTGCTGGCGCCGGCGGCCACTATCCACCACCACAACACCAATACCGCCACCAGCCAATGCTGTCCGTCTCGTCTTCAAGGCTTCCGTTCGAGCGGAACAACTCGCAGAGGCGGCTGTCTTCGTCCGCGTCCTCGATAGACGCGGCGAACGACGAGTTCGGGACAGTCGATCTGCACGGCCGCGGTGGCGAGACGTCGTCCGCCGCTAGCCACGAGGACCGACCGACCAGCTACGGCTACGTCCAGAAGGGCAACGTTAGCCATATCGAGGTCGACCCGCACCATCCCCGGCAGCTCAACTTCATGGGCAGCTCCGCCGAGGTCGTCGACGAGCGGCGCTAGGAGGACGACGCTCGTCCGCTGGACCAGGCAGGAGGACACAGTGGTAGTGGCCGTGGGGATGAAGATGAAGACCACAGTCAACACGCATGCCTCCTCCCTGAGGAGCATGCTCGGTCAGAGGAAGCGGCCCGATCAGCTGAGCACAGCGGGGTCCCGTCGCCACACTGAAGACTAGCGGGCCCATACCCCAACTACTTGTCACCTAACTCTATATCATACATACGCCCCTCCTTGCTACGTACATTAGGTACTACGTGGGTGCCCAATACCTGCTTTCCTACATACATACGATATACATACTTAATCACGAGCGAGATCGAACTCAACCTGTACCATCTCTTTATCGACGTCTCAGTTGGCGGGGGTCGGTCATACACGCAAGAAACGGGAGGATTCTTTTGGGATTCCTTGGACATGGAGAGTATGAAAAGGGAGGAACATAAGCTGACTGTATTCAAATTTGTCTCTCTATGCCCCTCAGCAGCAAACTCCATCGCACCCTTTCCGAGAGGGAAAGATTCACTGCTTGCGAAGATGCTTGCTTGTCTTGTTTCTTGATTTGGTCTTTTTTTTTCCTTTCTTCATTCTGTCATGATCCAAGCTCTCTTCCAGCGACGGCGTCAACAGAGCCAAAAAAGCAATGAACAAACAATCCAGGTATCATCATCATTACATTAGGTGGCGGACAACGCACACAGTACTGCTGTTATTTTAGTTAATTTTATGCGCCTCGAGCAAATCTTCATGTTTCATCCTATTGCCTCCTGCTGCTGTTCTACTTCTTGTTATGTGAGTACCCAGGGAACGAACCAAGCTGGACCGGACCAGGCCTTCATCACACTGGTCATGGATGGATTTTTTTGTGGTTCGTGTGTGTCTTGTCTCTTCGTCGCTCACGTAGAAGGCATGCGTACATACGCCTCTGAACATATAGAAGCGGCTGGGAGAGTAGTGTCCAGGAGGATATCTATGCCCGGGCCGGGCGATGGATGGTTTAGGGGACGGCGGGTCCGAAGTACGTATGTGTTCACACCTTGGCTTCTTCAAGCTCTTTTAGTGGCACGACGGAAAACGAGAGTTGTCGGATAGGACGTGCATAAAGAAAGTATTTGGTGTCTGCGGTCGATGATGCCTTTTTTTTTTTGTAATCGTGTTCCTCGTTGTGCCCAAAACGACATCCCTTACTGAGAGAATTTTATGGTACGCCCTCCTGAGAAGATACAGCACAGTAGACGGAAGGTTGGTTGTAGAAGGTCATAGTCGTGAACGGACTTGGGCTCCCTTGTTTTTGTTTTCAATCTTCATCAGTTTTGCTACCGGCTTCCGTAGGTAGCTACATGTACTTTACCTACCTAATGTACCTACCACTTCCTTCCCAGCTACCCCCGTACCAACCCGGTGTCCGTCCATATCTTCCCTCCATCAGTATCATCTCTGAGCCAACCGTCGCTAGCGCAATGGAATAGAACTGAATGTACCCAGCCAACAACTCAGCCGTTCGTCAATCCGATCCATCCACCCATCCCGTATGTGCCGTACCAACAGGAGCAGATAGACAAGGCTAGCCAGCCTCACGTTGGCTCCTCCTCCTCGTCTCCTTCTCCCTCTCCCTGTCCCTCCCTCTTCACTCATCGTCATAAGTCATCATCGCTAACGTAGGCAGTCTATTCCCATATGTCTCCATATGCCTCCCTAATAGAATAGTGAGAACCAACCACCACCGCTAGACCAGACCCCACGAACGAATACATCATTGCTGTGCTGTCTGCTGCCATGCATGCTGCCTGCTGCCTGCTTCCTGCTGCCCTGTCCGACCCAAAAACCAACCCAACGATGACTCCTTCCAGATATGCTCCCCAGTCGGCCAGTCCAGTCCTTCACCACTCAGATTTGATCTCATTTCATCGATCGCCTGACAATCATCCCTTTGATGATCCCGGGGACAGCCGTCCCGGACAGCCTGGGTTTGCACAGAACGCCAGGGATGGTGAGCTGCCGCTGCCCCCTCCTCCCCGTTCGAAAAAAAAAAAAAAAAAAAAAAAAAAAAACGTAACAAAAAAATGCAATTCAGAAGGCGGCTGTCCTTCGGGGGACTGAGGGTACGAAAATCAACACACACACCGGAGTGACAGACAACCAGGATTCCCGATAGACGAAAAGGCTACCATCTATCTACCTACCCAAAGGAAGGGAAACTGCGCCCGTATAATAAGGGCTCTAGGAGAGAAAGCTACCTATCTCGAGGGCTAAGGGAGGGCAGGGCAGGTGAAACTAGAGCTTCGAGTCAAGGTCCTCATACTCGCTCAAGTCCCTGACAGGCGTAGCCCCGCCCGTAACTTTCAGGCGGCACTTCAAGTCGCGGACGTCGTCGATGACAACGGCAGTCGTCCCATTGAACGAAATCTGCGGGAGCTCGTTCTCCGAGCCGTTGCCGTTTCCATTGCCGTCGCCGTTGCCATTGCCATTGGCGTTGTTGCCGTTGCCGTTAGCAGCCCGATGCTCCTTAGAAAGCTTCTCCCACGCCTCGACGGCGGCCTCGACCTTGTCCTCGGCGACGCCCAGGTCCTCGAGCAGGTACGTCCTGAGCCCCGCCAGCTCCTCCTCGCGGTCGTGGTGGGCCGACGTCAGGCGCGCCTGCAGGTCCGTGGCCGCCTGGCCCGTGAGCTCGGACGACTCGAGGTTGAGCGCCTTGATCAGCTCCGAGATCTGAGTTGTCGAGACGTCGCTCTTTGCCTGGGCGACGAGGTGCACGACGAGCTTGGCGCGGGCCTTGGAGGTCGGCGCGATGAAGTGCGCGTAGAACTCGATCATGTCCGTTTTGGTGAGCTGGCGGACTGCCGCGGCGTCTTCATGGGCTGTGAATCGGTTATGACGGAGGAGTGGACGAGTCAGCTGGATTTCACAGAGAGCTGCTGCCCAAAGGCCAGGGGAGGGGGAGGGAGTTACGAGAGCTACGAGAGCCTCTCTGAGAGAGCTAGCTAGCTGTCTTACCATAGTTGAAGTCATAGTACTGAGTGTGAATCTGGTTCCAGTGCCTCGAGGTCTCCTGATCCAAATTCTTGAGCTTCTCCAGCCGCTTGTTGATCAGGGACTTCTTCTGGCTCTCGAAGTCGGCGGCGCCCATGTTGGCCAGCGTCTCGGCAAACGAGGTGAGGAAGGCCTCGATGCGCGACTCGAGGAAGCGCGGCGTCTTCTCGCTCTGAATGATGAACCTGAAGCTGAACGTGGTGGCGGTGGCGCGCACGCCCGAGAAGACGACGTAGCCGAGCTGCTCCTTGGTGCGCAGCTGGTCGAAGGCCGGCTCGTGCAGGATCTGGTCCAGGAGCAGCGTGCGGGCGCGCACGCCGCGGTCGGCCTTGTCGCCGACATAGAGCAGGTACTCGATGGCGTGGTTCACGTTCTGCGGGTCCTTGAGCGGCCGCTCGAAGCTGTAGTTGGAGCCTGGCGGGTAGATCAGCGAGCGGAGGATCGGCCACTGGGCGCTCGGCAGGACGCGCGGCTTGAGCGTCGAAACGACCATGTTGGTCAGCTTGGAGCAGTTGTGGACGACGGTGCGGTCTGAGAGCTGATAGAGGCCCCCTGAGACCTCGATGAGGCGGTATTCGCCCTGACCGGCGTCCTCCACCTCGAAAGGGCGGACGTCGCGGTTAAACCGCACAACCGAGGCTAGATTCAGCCGCTTTCGGGGGAAGAGGATGTGATGCTGGAACTTTTCCGTCCCTTTGCTCATGGAGAATCTCCACGTAGGACTCGTATCCCCCTTTCTCGTATACTGTTCGATGTTCGTGCACTGAATCCCAGACGAGATGGCCAATTTGTGGGCGTCCTCCACTATCTTCCGGTGTTCTTCGGTAGTTTGAGAGAACTGGTAGCAGTTGGTGGTTGTACGCAGATATCCGCCGGAGTCCAACAGGCCTGCGAGAACAGCCAGCCGTGTGTCTTCGTCGGCATTCAGATAGCACTCGGGGATGCCACCGCTCTTATCATCGAATACGCCGAGTTCCTTCAGGCCTTGGACGATGGGATTCCAGGATTTCCCCTGGAAATTAGGGGCACGGATGGACCAAAACCAACAGTCCGTCGTGGTGGTGGTCTCGATGCCACAGATGACCCGAAATGTGCCCGCGGAGTGCATGAGTTTCTCGTGAAGATGCAGGTCCTCGACTCCATCGGGTTTCTCGCTATTCAGGCGTTCGATGTACGCCTGAGTATAGATCTTCATCTCCCGATCCGAGCTGGTGATACCGGGGGCAGATTTGCTTCCATCACCGAGCCAGAACCCAAACCAGTAGGGGTCGATGGGAACAGGAGACACAGGCCCCTGGTAGGGCTCGAATCTCAGAGGAGCACGATACAGTTTCAGCCTCCTCTGTCCCTGGTTCTTCGCATGAATCGTTTTAGCCGTACAAGTGGCCAGGTACTCCTCCATCGTCATCGTAAACAGGTCCATCTCCTGGACGGCGCAGGGGTCGACCACACGATAATGATCCCCAGATAGCAGCTCAGAAGCGAGCCGGGCTGCCTCTGCGGTCTTGAACGAGCAGGACGCTATCCGAATCCCTTTGCAGTTCGCCTCCTTGCAAGTCTTTTTAGAAAGCTGGTCCCGGAGAGTGGCAAACTCTTCCATATGGTCGTCCTTAACGACCGCAGAGGCATAAGATGTAGCCTGGGACAGGGGAACATCCTGAGACTCAGGATCCTGAGTCTCCTGGATAGGAGACGAGGGTACAGCGTCAGGGCGGTATGTCTTGTCCGAGGCGCGGGTGGACGTCGGCAGAGTGATAGACGCAAACTTTCTCTTGCAGGAGATGCCGAGGTCGATAACGAGTTCGCCGTCGTCGTCGTCAGGAACATCCTCGGGCTCAGGCATCAGATTCTCCAAATACTCCTCCATGTGCTCTTCTAGAAGCATGCGGATCATGGAGGGAGTTGTGTCTTCGTCTCGCGGGTCCGTGTCCGTGCCCTTAAGCATCTCTAGCAGCTTGGTAAGGCCACAGGACTCAGGGGCGTACTCAACCGCCTTGCTCTTGCCCTTGCCTTTGCCCCCATCATCCAGATTCTCCCCCTCGGCATCCGGGAGAGGGATGATGTCTCTCAGGTACTGGCGAACTTCACCATCAGTTGGACGGCGACCCTCCTGCTTGGTTACTTCGGTGTACAAATCATGCATCACCGCATCCCACTTGAGTACCTCGGCCTCCTTCTGGATTTCCGTTTTGTCGCAACGCGTCCACCACCGGAGCCTGCGGCCATCATAGACAATCGGCTTCACACCTTGAGCCCGCAGCGTCATGATGTGATCCGATGTGCAAGTGAAGGACACCTTGTTCCTCGAGCTGTACTCGCTGTAGATTACTTTCTTCATGTCGGGTGAGGTCTGAATAGCCTCAGCAGCCAGGCATCGCACGGGATTGTCTTGGTCGTCGAAGAGCTCGTCACCGATGGCGATGTCTCGGATGGCCTTGGGCCCCTTGGTGGTGCGGACCAGCGTATCTGGAGACAGGCAGTCCTCCTTGTACAAGTTGCCGTGCACGTAGATCTCCATATGCAGCTGCGACAGGAGCTCCCGCTGGAAGGTCCGCGTGCCGTCGAAAGTGACGCTGGACAGCTCGGCCACCAGCTCCTCGACCGTGAAGTCGTGCTCGGCCGTCAGCCAGCTCGTGTAGTCGCTGAGCTGGTGGTACGGCTGTTGAAAGGCCCAATTGCGGTACGCCCGGCTGAGCCGCTCCTTGACGATATCAAAGCGGTCCTCCTTGATTTCCAGGTCGCGCATCGTAACCAGCACCTGCTCCAGCAGCACGGACAGCTTGTCGTTGTAGCCCGATACCTCGATCGACAGCCCGCGCGAGTCCATCGAGACGCTGTATTGCAAGCCGGCAAGCTCTGCGTCGTAGCTGTACTCTTGGAGCGCGTCCGTAACCAGGTCTGTGTAGAGCCTCGTCTTCACCGAGTTCGCGGCTGTGGCGT
The DNA here is from genome assembly GCA_003049485.1 of Ophioceras dolichostomum. Classification (NCBI taxonomy): domain Eukaryota; kingdom Fungi; phylum Ascomycota; class Sordariomycetes; order Magnaporthales; family Ophioceraceae; genus Ophioceras; species Ophioceras dolichostomum. The sequence continues at coordinate 97,562 of PYST01000038.1, read as the reverse complement.
ACAGCAGCGGGCTCTTGCAGCTCACCACCATATTGGCCTTGGGCACCCAGAAAGAGTCGTCTTTCTTCCACCAACACCGGGAGAAATCGTCGTTCCTGATGATGCGAGGCGCGATGGCAGGCTGTGTGACCTCCTTTTTTTCCACGTCCAACCGCTCGGGCACGAACAGATTTCTGTGCGGGAGGTGCAGCTTGGCGATCCGCTGCTTTGGCGAGACCAAGAAGGCCTTCTTGATCTCTTCCATGAAGTCCGCTGGGATCTTCTGGTGCTTGTATTCGGTGCCGTACCATTTCTCCTTCTGATCCCAGCCTCCTGGGAAGTCGCGGGCAACGAGCGTCATGCGGAAGTTGTCCGGCCGCAGGCATTCGATCCCCTCCGTGATCAGGTCCGGATCAAACTTGCGCAGGCGGCTGTGTCCGCTGAGCAGCCACTCGCGAGGCAGCGGCTTCTGCATTATTGAGCTGATCTTGCTAGTGAACCTGCTCGGCGGGGATTTTTGCTTGAACTTAAAATCAACGTCGGCCAAGCCCTTCTGTTCCTCGAAAATCCACTGCTGCGGTGGCGCCTCCCGCAGCAGAGACACGTACTGGAAAAAGACCTTGATCACTTCCTTGTAGTTTTTCAAACCCTATAGCAGCAGAAAAGATGTCCTCCGTTAGCATACGACACCCGGAAACACGGACAAAAACAGGACCCAAGACGGGACGCCGGCATATACAAAACAGGAAGGAAGGGATTAGAAAGCAAAACGCGAAGGGACGTGATACGGTACAGTAGAGGAAGAGGCAGAGGGGAGGAGGCGAAAGAGAGAAGGACGGCTCGGGGCGGTACACTGGACGAGACACTGGACAGTACAGCCCAGGCTGACCTGACCTCTCCTCCGCGCGGTTGGCTGACTTTCCGAAATCCCTTTACACAGGCTGCTGGCACGCTTTGAAGCGCTCCCTCTTCCTGTTCGTCCGCTTCGACGGTACGGGTTCGAATGACACCACGAACGAGGAGCTGAATATCTCGTTTAAGCCCACGCCGGACTCCTCGGGGGATCGCGAGGACAGAGTGGGGAGGAAAGAAGGGGGGAAAATAAAAATTCGGGGAATACTTGCAGATTCAGTCAACCGGATCTGAATGTCAAACAGACCAGGAGTCCCAGGGCAGACCGGATAGGCGCCGGCCGTGAGCGCGTTGGCCCAGCCCTTAGCTTTGATGTACGCCATGATGCTGCCGGGGCCCTCGTGGCCGATCAGGTGGCTGATGTAGCGGCTGGGCTGGGTCTCGAAGTGGTTCTCCTCGTCGAGGAACGGGAAGAACAGGTCGAGCTCCCGGGACTCCATGACGGGTTTCGAGAAGCACTGCATCCCGAGCTGCTCCTTGCCGAACGGCACCTCGTCCTCCCACCGGTTGGGCTTGAGGTTCTTGTTCGGGATGTCGGTGAACAGGTCCGAGACCCAGCCCTCCAGCACGTCGAGCGGCTCCCTGCCCAGCACGACCAGCTTCATGCGGTTCGCCGAGTAGTGGGTGTGGTAGAAGTCGATGAACTTGTCCCGCACGTTGATGCCGCGGGCCTCGGGCTGGAGCTTGAGCACGTCGAGGTTTCCGGTCGAGAAGTGGCAGTACGGGTGCTTGGGGTTTGAAAGTGACTTCTCCAGCTGGTGGCACCGCCACTGGTCGTTCTGGAGGTTCTTCTTGTTCTCCGAGTCCACCGCCCGGAGCTCTCGGTCGAGCGTCGAGGCGAGGAACAGGGGCTCGATGAAGAACTGAGCAAACCGGTCCAGGGCGCCGTAGAGGGGAGATGGGTTCTCCGCGGACGCCTCGCCATCGTCGCTGGGCTTCCCAGCCACTTCGAAGAAGTAGTTTGTCGATGTTGATCCAGTGTAAGCGTTTGAGCTCCCGGAGTGTGATGAGAGATACTGGGAGTACGCGTTCTCGACAGGGTACTTCTTAGTGCCCATGAAAAGAAGCTATACAATCGACAGCACGGAATGCAATGAATGCATGGCAGATTAGCAGATAGATCGGCAAACAACGGACTGGGCGTGTGACGCGTGATTATGATATCAGGGAAGGAACACTCCTGGGGTGTCTGGGATGCTCCCGTGCTGACACATGTCGCCGACAAGTGGTAGGGCGAGAGAGACAGAGAGGGAAAGAACAACAGAAGAAAAGGAACAAACGAACGTGTTCAACAGCATGAGCCATGCCTGGCATATCCTCCTCGTCGCTGAAGTTTCCAACGTTGACGTCCATGGCAGCGCTTGCCTTATCGGTCTCCGGATCGTGCACAAGTAAAACCTCGAGCTTGTTTGATAACAAGATGACGCGGTAGGCGCGATCATCCAAGGACGGAGTTTCTAGAGCGTCCGTGATGCGCTCCACGGGCCGGGAACCGATCCCGCGCCGTGGTCCCTGTGTTGCCGCCGGGCTCGGCGGCGGGTCGGGGGCGTCGGAACGCATCTTGACGATGCTGGTGCTGGTGCTGGTGCTAGTACTGGTGCCGGTCCTGGTACTGGCACTGGCACTGGAGACGGTGCGAATGTTGCGCAAGCGCCAGTGGCCGTGGCTGCCACCAGATGCAGATGCGAAGTCTACAGAGAAAAAGCGGGAGAAGAAGCTCTCGGGACTGTCGCGGCGAGCACTGACGCAGACCGGGGCCTGATGATGGAAAGCTGCAGCCGGAAGGGGTTTCAGCTGAACCGGTGGGGATCTTAAGAAGCTGATGCTGGTGACTAGCGAGGGACGGAGATGGCGGAGGCGGCCGGAGTACCCTCGAAGTGTCGTTGAGTAGGTAGTGGTGGGCCAGTGGACACTGGTAATATTCGCAGTTGGCCGCCTGGGGTCTGGGTCTGTGCGGATGTGGGGACGCTACCGAGATGCTAGCAGCAGTAGTGGTTACCAACAGGTTGGACTCCAGCAAATGGGGTGGGTGGTGGTTCTGACGGGTGGGCAAACCGGTCGGAACTGCAATGAACGAACGGGGGAGGAGGGGCAAAAGGGTAGGGCAGTGACTTCGAAGAGGTATGTACGGAATGCAGGATGTGGTAAGGAGGGGCGAGGAGGGACTGGACTCTGGAGGGTTCCAGGGTTCCACCGCGCCACCACGACTACCACCACTCCGACATACCACTACCACCGCCACCGAACACAGCAGGCGGCTGCGGCCCAAAAACGCCTACTGGATGGTGGATGCGTGATTGCGGCGGTTACAAAGTAGCTTCAGACTCCGGTCTTACCTTGGCAGTATTCAGTGATACCGGCGAGAACCCGTGCGGGGATTCGTGCGTCGAATCGTGGCGCCAGAGGGTGACGAGGGTGACGAGGGTGACGCCTCTGGCAACTGCTGCCTGTAGTAGTTGTAAGAGGGCGAGCGCGAGGGAGGCGGCTCGGAGTTTCTGCAGGTGCGGCTGCAACACGAGCACAAGCAGCAACAAGACAAGTCGTCTTCCTTGAGAGAGGTGGCGGGATCCCGGAGATGGCACGTCGAACCATCTGCTTGGGTGGATCGAAACGCGATGCCCTGCCCCGTCGTCGTTGGCTCTATATATATGTCCAGACGGCCGTCAACGGGCAGCGGGGAGATTGCGCAAGCGCCGTGAATTTGGCCACTTGAGACGACCCGGGGCAAGCGTTCCTGGGTTGGGAGCGTGTTAGCTATTCCCTGCTCTAACGTCCTCACGTATCAAGCAAGCGATTTTTTGCCCTCCTGGGTGGTTCCCTGCGCCATCCAGGAGGGGAAGGAGAATCAAAGTGAAGAGGCGGAGGAAAAAAAGAACCGAACATTAAAAAAACAGGAAATCCCAGATGGCATCGAATAAGGGCCAACGGATGGCAAGTCCGCGGCGGAAAGGGGTCAGAACCTCGAACCCGAAGCCCTTCCAGTCCGGTCCCCAGCTCGCGAGCTGCTAAGATCCAAGAACTAATGACCAGGCTTGGATATTGGGCTGTTACCTATAAAGGCATGCGGGAAAGTGGGTGTGTGTGTGGGCGTGTGCGGTTGGGAGTGGGAGTGGAAGTGGAAGACTGGGGCAGAAAACAGAAAGAGAAAGAAAGAAACAGCATAGACGCGGGGGAAATGGGACGACGGTAAGAGGCGATATGGAGCAACAGGGGGTCCCAATATGAGGGTGGGTGGGTGGTGTAGGACACATGCGAACATGGACGGAATATGTGACTGCGTATTGTATGAGTGGATGTATGTAGATATACCTAGGTAGCCTGGTGTCCCTGTTTCCTTGGATTCCTGGGTCCCTTGGTCCCCTGGCAAGATGAAGTCCAAGGGGGAAACGTGGGAAAAGGACGCGCAAGGATGCGGAATATTATGACGGGCTTCAGGTGGAGCGGCTTTCTCTCTGCTTTGGGGCGAGGTGACCTGATGAGGTCGGGGCTGGAGCAAAAACGGACTACCTTCCCGCTCTCAGCTCGCCAGGCTACTTGCGCTGTTGAGGAAAAGGAAGGCCCCGGTATTTCCGTCCCTCTTGTACTCCGAAGTGAAGCAGAATCAGGCAGACAGAGAAAGAGGCTCGTGATGCTGGCCCCCCGCCTCGGTCCATGTGGTTCTGTGCTTACTGGGTTGGGTAGGTGGTAGTCATCCAACCGGATCCCTTCCCTGAGAGCAGCTGGCTCGGAGAGAGGAGCAGCGATGAGAGCGAGGCAGCCGGTTGGAGGGACTGGACGGATTGAACGGCCTGGGCGGGCTGGACGGGCTGAATCGTGGATGATGATGGCTGATGGCTGATGGCTGATGTATGGATCATGTCTCAAGCGCCGGGGCTCGCAGCCACCATGGAAGCTAACGTATCAAGTTGCAATACCCCATGTCTTCCAGATACTTGGTACGCTGGTGTTTGCCGAGCCTCAGGGTTCTCTGAAAGAACCGCCACCACGGGCAAGGGCAAGCAAGGGCAAGCAAGGGCTCAACGATAAAGGGAGATGATGGAGTGGATGAGATTGGCCAGTTGGTGAAGTGTCACCAAAGCTTAATTGTGTCGTGCGCGTTTGAAGGGACGCTGGTGGGATGAGACGATGGTGAGGGGGGGTACGTATTTCGGTGCGGTATCTCGGGGGTTGCTTCTTTCTTCGCTCCGCTTCTCAAGTCGGAAGGCAATAATGTGCTGAAGTAAAGCGGTTGTCTGAAATAGGGAACCTACTCGGTATGGTGCCGCCCAATAATGAAATTGCCAGGTACCTCGCAGTCGAGCGGCAGGGAGGCAATCAGGCCGGTGGGCTGTCTAGGTGGGCTCGCTGTCCTTCGCTGTCCTGGCAGGGCAGGTCGGCAGGGCTGGCAGGGCAGGCAATGAGGGCAAACAGGCAGACGAGACAAAGCTGTGAGTGGGAGACTGAGGGACCCTGTCTTCGACCTTGTCTTCCGTATTCTGCAGCCTAGTGTTTTTGTCTTTTGCCAGCTCGGGTTTGATAATCGACGGTTCGTTAACGTATAGGATCGGCAAGCTGAGGCGGCTAAGTCAACGAGGCGGGCGGTTGACACGGTTTGACACGGTTGACCTGCCCAGTCCGAGTCCCAAGAGGTGTGAGCCGGTTGTTGACGAGTCCCAGATGTTCTGGAACTTGATGGAAGATGAGAAAGCCGCCAGTGTCCCTGGCTGTCCTCGGTGTTTTTATTGACTGGGGACACGCAAAATCGGGCGTTAGGCCTTCCTGTGTTAATGCCCAGGTTTTCTAATTATACCCTCCTGAGCCTTCCGTTCTGGGAGGGGAGAAAATACAAAAACGGGAACGAAGCGCAGCAAGTCGAAGAGGCTTGAATGCTTGAAAAGGGATGGTAGAGAGACGAATGAGTGCATTGGGGTGCCGATAATTAGGGACCTAGGTAGGTACCTCCCTAGTTACCAAGATCTACGTACTAGGTGCGCTCCAGTGCAAAGGGCAGGTACAGCAGTTGGTACCTACAGGCAGGGGGCAAGAGCATGGGTTCGGACGTGGACACTGGACAGGGGAGCTGCACATTGCCCATGTGAAGAATATTGGGACGTACAAGGAAGGGTAAAGGTACCTCTGTAGGTACGGTTCCAGGCATAGAAAGAACTGAGAAAAGAACTGACAGTGTGCAGAGCGTGCAGTCTGCAGTCCGGACTCGGCAGGCTGCAAGGAGTTGAGAAGGAGAGCGGAGAATCGAGGATCGAGGATCGAGAATGGATGGATGGGACGGGAAGCGTTCGTTGGCCGATGTGCCTGACCCGCGTTCCGAAAAAGAACAGCGCTACCGCAGCAGCATTCGTCTATTGTTATGACAAGCAAAAGTTCTCGAAGCAGAAGCAACAGAACAAGTTCTGAGTCGTTGAAGATCGTAGCGACAGTGGTGCACGGTGTCTCACGGAGCCACTCCTGCTAACGTCAGTTGAAAATGTTGATGACAGCGCCGTCACTTGGGGAGAGTCCAGTGGGAGTGGTGAGCCGATTTCACTGGCTACCTACCTAAATTTAAGGTACTGGGTGAGTTACGTTCAATCTTGTCAGGATTCCATGCCAAATCCCATTTAACGGTCGTTGGCGGGCGGTGAAGCGAGTGGTTGGCACAGCACAACCGAGAAGCGCGGCTGGGACCCTGCTTCTATTGCCTCAGTGTTGCTTGTGCTGGGGGTGCCTTGCCGGGACCTCGCTCTTGGGACCTCGATTGGGACCACCGGACGATTGGACCCTCAGTGGTGGTGGTGGAGGTGCTCGGCTAGTGGCCTGTGGAGGCCCCGGTCCAGGCAGTTGGCACTGGAGCTATCCCGGACGTGAATAATGATCACCACAAGGCAGGCCTCACTCACAACTCGCCAAGCAATGCACGTCTTTTGCACGAGTCAAGGTCGAGATGCGTTAAGATCAGACGGACGAGATGTGTTGAAGGAGCGATGTGGTAAAATTTAATGCCCTCTCAGCAGGAGGGTCGTGGGGTGTGGGGGTCTTGATGTATTGAGGATTGATAGGCACCCAATCCGGCGTCGTCTTCATCAATGTTGCTATTAAAGACCATGTGCAGAGGCCTGTGCACACTTCTTGCACAGTTGTGCAGTGTTGACGCTTTCCTTGTGTATGCCTGGGAGCTACGACAACGGACCTACCTCCTCACTGGCAGGCTGAAGGAGGAGAAGAAAGTTGCTTCCTCCTGTAGGTGATCGGCGGGATTTCTGTGCTCGTATGGCCCCGTATGGCCCCTTCCAGCGCTTTCTCTTTTCTGATGGACGCATTTCAAGCCACAGTTGAGTGGAACTCTGGCAACCCCAACAACCGCCGGAACGACATACCAGGTATCTGCGGATAGAACAGCTTCTACATGAATTGCCAGGGTGATTCATGAAGTGGACGTGTTGGACGTGGACGTAGCATATTGCATGTTGCAAGTCAACTCTGCCACGGGAGAGGTGGAGAGTAGCGCTGGTGATATGTCGATTCTATCTGGGGCATTGGGCCAAGGATTCCCAAGCGTCCGGGGCGCACCTCATGAGTGCATTAGTGACTCCTCGAAAAGGATCACAACAGGAGCAGCAACAGCAACGTGGGCGTGTTGGCAAGTTCTCAGCGCTACCGCATATGTACTATGGATGTGAGTGCTCTCCACGCCTTTCACCGGTCTGATACCCACTTGTTCCAGGCAGTTAATAGTTCCTTAGCAGTTCGACTTCATCCACGGCGGACTTCGCACAGGTCCGGGCGCATGTCCCTCGTTCACTCCGTTGTAGCAGATGATCAAAGAGCACTTCGCTGCTCTCTTCTCACTTAACCGCTTGCCATCAACCCCAGCAGTTGGAACCGGCCAAAGAGCGGCTGCCCGCCAGGCAGGTTGAGAGGAGAGGGGGGACGGGACCGACGAACCCTTTCCAGTCATATCCTGCCGTTCTCATGAGCGAATAATGTCTACGGACAAGGCGCGGGGGGGACAAGTTGCAGAGTGGTGGAAGTGCAGAATGCAGGGAGGGACAAGATGCAACAAGTGACATAGGTGGACATGGTGATTGGACGGCCATCGGAGAGAATTAGTCCCTGAGCCTGACTGGCCTATCGCAAACCCACCCAAATCATATTCCCTATTCGCCGGGCGAAGATCCATGTGAGAACTGAGGAGAGACTAGACTACGTAGTATTGGTAGGGACCAGATGAGGCACTTGGTAGGCATCGGGCGCCGTCAAACAACACGTCAAACCAACCAGCGTCGTGCTTCCGCTGCCGCTGCCGCTATTTGTGTTAGTGCCGCTCAAGCGGTGCTCTCACGCATGTCTCGTGCATATCTGCATATGCTTTGAGGCGCCACTGGTCAACGCTTATGCAGTCAGCTTCACGGGAACCAATCTCTCTCAGATGGACGCATGCCCGACGGATACCCCATTCCTCAATGTCGCAGTCCGCGGCGCACAGTCCAAAGATTCCCAGTACGCGAGGGACAGAGGAGGATTGAAGGATTGCATATTCGTCTTGCCGGCCTCTGTCTCTTGTCTGTTGTGGCCATGTTTGTCGACGCATGTTCTATGTTCTTGTAGGGCCTTGTAGGGCTCAGATTCGGTTGGGTCGAGAGGTCATGGCGTTCGCTGCAAAATCTCGGGCGGCTGCTCCCGATTTGGGTGATATTGTTCAATGTTTTACATGTACAATGCTGCATGACTTGAGAAGGTACAGACCCCAGTGCTCCGCTCTCCTCCTCGCTCTCTCACAGGCTAGTCTCTCATATCTGAGGTGTTTCTTCTCTTCTTTTCCCCTCGCATGGACTTAATAATAGGCCTCAATACCTGGCCGCTCTCTCTCCCTCTCTCTCACTCCCACTCTTCAACATCCCACACTCAAGGTAATAACAGGAACTCCCACGCTCCCGCGCTGTCTCCCGCACTCCTACCCTCGTTTTCACGTCCCATCACATCCATCACACCTACTTCGAGTAGCAGTGGAAAGATTCGTGCCACCCCCCACTCGCACCTTCCATCCGTACGTTCCACACAAGGCCAGCTGACTCGGATTTTCTTCACGGCGCCCCGATGCCGGGAGGGGTCGAGGGTTCCGAGGAGATGGAGGGTGGATAAGAGCGAGTGACCAAGAACGAGTGACAAGAGTGACAAGAGTGACGAGAGGCTGTAGTACACAAATCTCGCCCTCCCTCCGCCGGGCCACGTCTTGGACCCTGACTGGAGCCACGACCTCGAGGCGTTAGGCCCACGACTAGCAGTAGCATGCAAGAGGATCGACGCCGGTATGGCCGGGGGGCATATCTGACAGACAAGGCTTCCCACACATATTTGACAACTATCGACCGGGAGGAACCTCCCGGTCGCCAAATACAAACACGACTAGTTCAGTGCCTAGGTAGTTCTGCATCTGCACAACCGATACTTCAAAACATTTCCATCACTGCTGCGACAGAACACCTGCACAACGAACGACTCGTACAACGTGTATGGACCTACCACTTCCCTAGGGATCTTACAACTTCCGACATGGGTTGAGATGTAGGACAAAGTCGGAGCCGGGCAGCACGAGTCGTTGTCGGAAGGGAAACGCCGCAGCCTCCAGTTTTTTGCCTAGGTCTAGGGACAAGTAGTTCTCCAGTTCTCTCGTCATCCGAGATGGTTCTCATCGGGCGGAGCCGGGGCGTCATCCATTAGGCCATCCGTCATCCAAGGGCTCCGACCCGACAGCTATCGACAAAGCATGACTGGCCCAGTGATCTCGAATTTGGAATTTTATAATCGTATAATAAGCCCTGCCGCCGCCGCCGCCGCCACAGCGTCAGTAGTATTACACCTTGACCAAACACATCAGCCACTGGCTGAGCGCTTCCAACGTCCCATGAGTCACGGGCCCCAACCCCAAACGGGTGCCGGGATAGAAAACGATTCGAACGGATCCCCGATCCCCGTCTGCCCGTCATCCATCAGTCGCTTTCCCTCCTTCATCACTCTCACCTCAGTTACTCCCTACGCACCCTCGCACCCTCGCACCCTCGCACCCTCGCACCCTCGCACCCCTCCCCCCCCTACTTTGTAAGATCTCACCCACGGCAACGGCATGGGGTTCTTCGGCTCATCGCGATGAAAAGCCGTAGACCCGACCGACTCCTGTGGCACAGCTGCTCATTCGTATGCGTCTTACCGTAGAATCGAGGTACCTAGGTAGGTACCTACCTAGGTACCCAGGTACTCTCCTGATCTGACAATCGCTCGGTACCATTCATGTTATCTGTATGCGAAGAAAAACATATTGGCAGCTGAGTCTCGACCTCTGGCTCGTGACATACATAGTAGAAGCGGGTCGTTCGGTTTTCGTTTGAGCAAAACTCGCCAAACTTTCCCTGCATGTGTATTTTTTTTTCTCGTTGCCGTCAGATTCCAGGCTATTCTCTTTTCCTGACTCGGACAGGACGTTGGAATCGGGGGCGGTTGGCCGACTCGTCACGGTTTACGCACATGATGGTCGCGAGCTGCGACCTTGGCTGAGACCCTTTGTAGGGGGCAAAGATGAAGAAAAGAACATGAAGTAAAATAAGAAAATACAACGACGGCTTCTGGCCCCATTACGCTCTACATTGTACAACCCCAATCGGGACACGGCTCGTAACTCTTCCCGTGCCCTGTCATTTTCTTTCTGTCCCGATCTTCACCTTCCTTGGGTCATTCGGCAGCCGACGACGTCAAGGAAAACTGATCAATGAAGCACAAGCAAACATGGCTCCTTATCCAGAGGTAGTCGGCCGAATAGATTCATGCAGGCAGTCACAATAACACTAGGTACTAGCTAGGTACCTGCCGTACCTAATACAACAACTAAAGTCTGTGCTGAGAAAATCGTACACCCCTGAAAGCCCTTCACGCCCCTCACGTCAACGGGGGCCATGCCGAACCCCTGACGGTACCAAACGCAAACCTGATATTCCAACCGCGTCTTGCAGATCATCCAAAGTCATCATCGAAGGGGCGGGAACGAGCAGTCGAGGCTGCCTGCCGGGGCCGGTCGGCCCTGATATGCTCCGTATAGATGAAAATTGCAGGCTTCCATGGCCTCCCCTGCCAATGCTTATGGCAGGGACGAAATTCATATGTCCCATCATTGTCTGCACCCCTCCAGTTTCGCCCTCGTATTTCCCCTCCCACCGCATGTCGTCGTCGGCGTCGGCATGCTATTCTAACGGGTAAGATATATCTGCGGAGTAATTATTCCCTGATGGCATATTTTATGATATATAGGTGGGAATACGTGTAGGTAGCACTATGCGTTCGTACGAACCACATCAGCGCCATAAGACCCGACCAACCGACCGACCTACGCGGAGGCCAATATGTCATATCTACCTACAAGGTAGGGATCCTATATCTCTTCCGTACGTGCATCTGTCATTTCTGTCTGGGTATGACAAGACGAAAGGGCGGCCGCCCCCCTGCGGCCAAAAATGCGACGCCAGACCGCGCCGCTGCCTCGGAATCCCACACATATATGCAGGTCCGGGTTCTCACATTTTTACCCGGGGAGAGGGCAAAAAGAAGCGGCACGGCATCTTTCCCGCCTCTCTCTCTGGAGAGAGCGAAGGCGGAAGGAAGAAGGAATCGAAAGACCTAAAAGAACAGGGAAAATAAAACAAGGGGTGAGAAAGCGGATCGAACAATGAAGGGGTCGGGCGGCAGGCAGGACGGGAGAAGCAAAAGCGGGAGAGAGACAGAGGGAGAGAAATACGAATATTAGGTAGGTAGGCAAATCAACATGAACGAAAATGGCAAGCGGGGAATCCTCAGCTGGCCCGTCTCTTCAACCTTACAACCCTATCGAGAAGGTTCGGCCCCGCGGCTGGACTCCTTCGTATCTAGTCGGCGGCGGCGGCGGCGGCGGCATAACGCTCCTTTGCCATTTCTGCCTATGACGCCCCTATAAAGAAAACGACAAAAAAGAGGTCGAGACATCCCTACTATACACTCTCCACCACACCCAGAAAGCACCAGTTCTTGCACACAAACATGGGGGAATACAAACATACCATCCATCTACATTGCCGCCGCCGACCCGTTGATGACAGCCTGCGGTTCCCCTGAACAAAAAGCCCTTCCTTTCCATACATCCCATGCATGCATACACACGCATGCATCCATAAACCCATTTCACCCACCCAGCCGAACGACTCAAATTCAGACACGACGGCTCCGAATCAGGGCAGCAAGGGGTACCGAGACCCTGACCACCTACCACTTCCTGCCTTGGCTAGGAGGTCACCACATGCCGAAACGGTCGAGTAGGAGGCAACCAGCCAGCCAGCCAGCCGCCAACCAGTCAGTAAGCCAGCCGGTCATCCCGCCAGCCTCCTTTCGGCCGTTTTCATGCAACCTACTACCACCACCACCCTATATTGTCTATCATCACCAACCTCTTCCACGACAGACATACGCGCCACGGGTCAGGCCGTCTGCCTCCGCCTTCGCCCCCCCTCTTCTCTCCCAGCCTGTGTCTCTCCCGTCATCCGAAACATCCTATACAAGGATTGTTGGAAACAAAGAAACACGGATCCAAGAAACACGGGTCTAAGAAACACGGATTCGCCTCCTCCTCCTCTTCCTTCCTGTACTATCATATGTTCGCCCTGTTTCAAGTATGACCCTTTCCAAGGAAGAAAAGGCAAAAGCAAAGCAGCCAGAAAGACCTTTCAGGCTCACGGGAGACACGGAACCTGTCTACTACACACGGTGGAGAAGTCAAAGTGCAAAGACAGGAAATGCATATTTCTAGGGGTATTGTATCTAGGTAGGTAGAGTTTCTTGTCCTTGGGTCCCCCAGCCAGGGTCCCCCCAGCCGGGGTTCGCCGCGTCTCATCATCATTATCATCATCACCATCTCGGCGGTATTCCACGAGGCCACGCACGCACTATTCCTCCTCCTCCCCCCGGGTATCAACGAACTGGCTTACACAAAAGGACTTGCTTGCTTGGGCTGTCGTGAGGACTCCTCCGTGCCTCTGCCTGCCAGAAAACAGAAAGGAAAATGGCAGGCTTCGGACACCCGGCCCTCCTTCGCCAAGGGAAGGGAGGGGGAACAGGGGCGTGGATTTACGAATAGAGCCGTTCCGCAGGCAGAATGGAGGGGGGGGGACCTTTTGACCAGAATCTGTCCCAGTATGGCGTGCCTCGACGGTCTTACTCACAGGGGGATTCGGTTCCGTCCACCATGCCATGGCAGGGAAGACGACGAAGTTGAAGCTGCAGCAAAGGAAGAAGAAAGGAGCTTTCCCTTCTCCTTCTGCGAGCGTGCATGTAGGGCGTCACTTGTTTTTCTTGTGTGCTTTCGTTCGTTTCAACGGAACCCACCACCACCATGACCACCACCACCCCTGTTGGACGCCGCACGCGGCCTGAAGGAGTTCGCGGAGATCCCGACGGGAGCGGGCTGCCTGCCGTTAAGTTTGACCTCCTTCTTGCGCCGCTTCGCAGAGAACTCCTGCGCCTTTGCCCTCTCGACGCTCCTCCTGCTGCTGGACATTTCTGACATGCCACGTTTCCTCTTGCTATTGTTGCTGCTGACACCGGCGTCGCTGTAATCGTTCACCGGTTGACGTCCTCGGACTGCTGGGGCTTTACCCGCCGCAGCCGGCGCTGGGGAGGAGTACGAGGCGTCGTTGTGGTCGCCGCCATCGTTCGAGTCGTCCGAGCCAGAATCATCATCGCTGCTGCCTGACTCCGTATCATGATTGTTGTCGTGTCTCGTCTTCTGTTGTTGTTTGACCTGCAGTGTAAGCTCCAAAGCCGCTGGCTGGGATGAAAGGGAAGGAAGAGGCGAGGACGACGACGATGACTGGTTACGTGCCTGTGCCTGTGCCTGTGTCTCCCTGCGCTGCTGCTTCATATTGAAGCGGCGGATAAGACCACCACCGGCGGCGCCGGCGGTGTCTGCGGCATCAATCTGGGCGAAACCAATCTGCACGACGTTGAGCGGCGTCTGCGGGGTCTTGCCCGACCTCGTAGGGGCTGCGGGGAGGTCGAGCACCCAGCGAGTGTCGCCTAGCTCTGCAGCCTGTTTCGCAATAGCCGCCTGCCGTTTCCTCTCCTCCTCATCCCTAGCAGCCTGAACGGCTGCAGGATTGACAAGCGACTGTGTCGCCGTCGCCGCCGGCGCCGGCGACTGACCAAATTTCTTCCGGCGCTTGGGCGACGGCTCGTCCTCAGAGTGAGGCGTCGAAGGAGAAGAGGGAGACGCAGCAGCCCGCTGCATGAACTTCATCGTCAGCAGTCGTGTCGACATCGTTTTTGGTGTGTTCGACGCCATGGTGTGTATTTGTGTCTTCCAAAGCAAGCCCTGTATCTGGAGTCGAAGGAAGCACTATCATGAGAAAAGGATCAGTTTCTGAGGCAGGCGTGTGTTCACGCGCTCAAAACTCCCAACTCAGGCGACGTCATACACAAACGCCGATACACAAACGCCGATCTTCGAGCAGATCCCCAAGAGAAAATGAGTGTGGTAACATATGCGGAAATCAAGTCGGGTCGGAGGGAAGGAAAGTCGTTGGGCTGGGACAATGGAGTATTTCCAGTCATTGTGTTCACCACCATCCACTGAGAAAATAAGAGCGGGCAAAACACGCTTGACTGGCATTTCTTCGGAGGTAATTTGATCCGCCCTGATTAAAAAATCGGCCAATCACTTGAGGCAGATTAGGCGTGGCCCGGACCCGCTCAGTGGATCCCGATGCCGAGCTGTAGCCGCACGCTCGACTTCAAGCCATCCACCCCCCGGATCCAATGCGGGAAGGCTGCCATTGAGACCGGATACGCAGCGATCACGAAGCCAAAATGATGTCGAGCACCAGGATGCGGGCAGCTCACAAGCTGGCGCGTCAATTGCGGCTCCCCGTGCGGACATTTTCCGCGTCGGCCCGCCAACTCGAGGCTGCCACGGCCGTTTCGACAACGAAGACGGAGACGGCTCCTCAGACGACCGACCCCGCCGGCCAGCCGACCGAGGTCCTCCAAGCCCCGAACCGCGCCGAAGTCTGGGCTAAGAGCCAGCAGCCGCGGGTGAAGGCGATGGTCGGCCCACGCTTCGAGCAGACGGACTTTAACCTTCAGGTGCGTTGGGCGTCGGACCACCGAACCTTGACGAAGACGACGAGCCCATTCGCAAAAGAGCCAGTCATAGCTAACAACCCCGACGTAACCACCGAACGACGTGGTCGAACTACAGCCACAACCTTGGTCAGCCATCGAGCTGATACACAAGCAGCCCGTCCGCTGGACGCACGACCGCATAGTGTCCTGCGACGGCGGCGGCGGCCCAGCCGGCCACCCGAGGATATTCATCAACACAGACAAGCCGGAGATCTGCACCTGCAACTACTGCGGGTTGCCATTTGTGAGCAGCTCCCTCCGGGTGCCCGAGCCGTCTACTTTCAATTTGCTAATTTGTTACGCCATCAACGAAAAACGATTAGGCCAACGAACATCATCGCAAACACCTCGAGACGTTGCCCGAGACGTCATATCCCCTTTCGTGAGGCAGGGCAGGCTTCTGAACTCTCGCTGTACATACAGAAAAACGAAGTGGCACGAATAAAGTTTCTATCAGGAATAACCACGAATCTTCGAATATCCTCACTACTCACCTGGTGATCTCATTTTCTTGTCGCGCTTATTGGGACAAATGTCCAATTCAGAAACTCTATCTTGTGGAGGCTTCGAGTTCAT
This sequence comes from Ophioceras dolichostomum, assembly GCA_003049485.1. NCBI lineage: Eukaryota > Fungi > Ascomycota > Sordariomycetes > Magnaporthales > Ophioceraceae > Ophioceras > Ophioceras dolichostomum. The sequence continues at coordinate 81,926 of PYST01000038.1, read as the reverse complement.
AAATGCCATCAAGAATTTTTTTTTCCCCTGGGCTTGAGGGTTGACCTGCTCCCTAACTTATCAGTGGCAACCTCAGCACCAAAGCGAGCCCCCTCGACACTGACAGTAATCCCCAAAGCTCTCCAAGCTCTCCGGCCTCGTCGTACTGACTAGGAGAAAAGAATTAAAAACATGGATAATATCATGGGCCGCGTTTGGACGCGACTCGCCTATGTCGGCCCCCTCACGCTGCTGCTGCTGTCGCTCCTCTGCCCGAGCGGTGCGCAGTCTGCGGTGGTGAAGAGGGCCCTGCCGCTCCCGGAAGGAGTGAGACTGCTCGAGAATCCTCCGCCGGGCAACACGACCATCACACTGCAAGCTTACCTAGCCTTCGCCAACCTCAACCTCCTAGAGCCCACCCTCCAAGATGTATCGGATCCCAAGTCTCCCTCGTACGGGAGATACTGGACCCAACTTCAAGCCGAGGCCATGTTCCGGGGGACAGACAGCGTTCACGAGGCGGCTGTGGAGTGGCTGACGCTCTACAACGTGACCGACAAGAAGCGCAACGGTTTCACCGTCGACTTCACCACCACCGTGGAACTCGCAAACGGTTTGCTGAATGCCGACTTCCGCTACTTCGATATTGGCGGCGGCGAGACGAAACTGCGCACGCTCCAATATTCGCTACCGGAAACGCTGGAATCCCACATCGACTTCATCTACCCAGCCTTGTTCGACGGCCGCAAGAGGGCAGCCAAGAAGGACCAGTCCTCTGTGTCTCCAGCACAGCGGGTGAAGGCGGTCGGTTACAACCTGGCTATCCGCCGCCTCCGAAGCAAGCGGCAGGATGAGTCGCACCCCTGCGGCTACACGGCCAGCCCGAACTGCCTGAACGAGATGTACAATATTCAGCGCTACGAACCGTATCCACGCCGGCTCTCCCGGGTTGGATTCACGGCTTTTTTGAACCAGTCTGCCCGGGAGTACGACTACCACCTGTACAGGGAAATATACCGCGTGCCCGAGTCCGAGTTAACCACCGTGCTACTCAACGGGGGCGAGAACCATCAGAGCGAGGATCAGCTGGTTGCAGAGGCGAGCATGGACATGCAGATCCTGTCAGCCGTCGCCCGTGGTCTGCCAATTACGCAGTACATCGTGGGAGGCAGACCGTAAGTATTCAATCCATTCTCACCTAAGCTCTCTGCGCTTTCCCTTCCACCCTTTCCCCCTATTTCCCTACTCCTTCTCTTCATGATCAACGGGCTCACCCACTAACTCACCCCATCACGGAATCCTTCCGCAGACCCTTCATCCCGAACGAATACCACCCGACCGTAGATTCAAACGCCAACGAGCCCTACCTCGAGTTCTTCGACTACCTCTCCCGCACGCCCAACGACGAGATCCCGCAGGTCATCTCCATCTCGTACAGCGACGACGAGCAGACCGTCCCTGCCGACTACGCCGTCCGCGTCTGCCGCCTCGCCGCCCTGCTCGGCCTCCGGGGGATCACCCTCGTCGCGGCCTCGGGCGACCACGGCCCCGGCGACGGGTGCGTGTCCAACGACGGCGAGCAGCGGAAGGAGCTCGTCCCCGGCTTCCCGGCCTCGTGCCCGTACGTGACCGCCGTGGGCGGCACGGTGAGGACCAAGGACGGCGACTCGGCGGCGTGGCGGAAGAGCGGCGGCGGGTTCAGCAACTACTTCGGCACGCCGTGGTACCAGCAGAAGGACGTCGAGGGGTACGTCAACGGCTTGGCGCGGGACACGAAGGCGCACTTGAGCAAGCACGCGAAGTTCATCGGGAGGGCGTATCCGGATCTTGCGGCGCATAGCACCGACCCTATGTATGTGTTCACACTCCTAACCCCTTGGCCCCTGACCGCTTTCACCGCAAGCTGTTTTTTTTATAAGAGAGGTCAAACTAATCACAACCCATCGTCTAATTCTCCTCCCTCTCTCTCCCCAGGTACACCTACTACGACGCCGGCTTCACAACCCACGGCGGCGGAACCTCCGCAGCAGCAGCGGTGGTGGGCGGGCTCTTCGGCCTGCTCAACGACGCGCGCCTGACGCACAAGCGGCCCGCGATGGGCTTCATCAACCCGTGGCTGTACAGCCAGGGCCGCGAGGGCCTGCGCGACATCACCAGGGGCTACTCCGACGGCTGCCGCCTGAGGGACCCGGCGACGGGTGAGGAGCTGCCCGACGGGTCCGTCGTCAAGTGGGCCAAGTGGAACGCCACCGAGGGATGGGACCCCACGACGGGTCTGGGCGTGCCCAACTTTGACGATCTCAAGTGGATCGCCGAGGAGGCGGAGATCGGCGCCGGCCCTTATGATAGGGACCGGGGCGGTGAAGTGGTGTTCACTGGTGGATCGTGGGCGCCTTAGGGGGGCGGACTGACCGACTGCCGAGGTATCTAGGTAGTTTGCCTACCAGGTGGGCGGTGACTGCCTAGGCAGGTACCTACCTATCTAGGTAGTTTGCCTACCAAGTGGGTGGTTGGCCTGGCCTCCTCACACAGACATTCGTGGCTGAGGGAGCCCTCATGAGTAAGTGGCCGGACATGTATTTGGAGGTGGACCAACAGGACGTGATGTTTGGTGGTCTGTCTGTCCATGCGGTGCCACCTGCTCATCTGCGTGGGTGCCACACCTCCACCAGCAGAGAGACAAGGTTGTGTAATGCGATTGATAGTGATATTGGTGGTTGGAATCCGGGCCTGAATAGGTATCTTAATATCTAGGTGCCGTATTATGTTGTATGCTGTGTGACGGCCTTGTCTTGTCATTTCTTTTCTTTTCTGGTGGATAGATAAATTTCCCTTGAATACAGACCTAAAATTAGGTCTAGGCGGGGGCTAGTGCAGGTACGGTGGCCGACAGTCGTACAACGAGGAAGATCCTCGGTGCTTCAGAATCTCCTGGCGCCTCTTCCTGCCTCTTCTGAGGTTCCCTCTCGTGATGCACCTTGGTCCTTTGAGTTACCTTCACATGGCGGTGTTCAGTCCCGATGGGACAGCATGCTGAGAGATCTGCTTTGTTGTGCAATCCTGGCTCCATCTCGTGCAGCGATCGCGTCGAGAGACCTCAGATCGTGAGTGGCATAGTACTTAAGGTAGTTACATTACGACCGCCCATGAGCCATCCAGCCACAGCCTCTGTCCATGAGGCACCTAGGTAGAAACCTGTTTGTGTTGTCTCAGTCTTGGGCCATCGGGGCCGTCGAGATGTCCGGAGACGGGACGGGTAGGGCCATGGACCTGACGACCTCTTCCAGTCCAGGTTCAACTTGATGGCTTCCGCGTGGCTGACTTCCATCCACCACAGTGTCCAATACCATGCATGTCTTGCATACCTGCGTGAGCCTGACCAAGAAGAATGCCCGCGTGGCGCTGTTGCGGTTAACTGCAGCGTCCTGCGTACTGCATGCATCCTGTGTTCTGAGTTCGGCCTCCTCTTCGCTGGGCACCTTGGGCCCTCGCTCGGGGTTGCCGAACCAAGAGGCGGTCTGTAGCCTGACGCCCTTCCGGCCGATAATCTGGGAAGGTATGAGAGGGGCCAGAAGGCTGGACGGTACGGTGAGTGACCGCTCCGGAGCTGGGAGTCTCATTGACCAAAGGTTCCCGAAATTACCTTGCCGACTCATGAACTCCTTCAATTGCTCTCGATCTTTCGGGCTGAGCAGACGGGCGCCATTGCCTGCAAATAGAAATTTCAAATTAATTCGACATTGGCACGGTCCGATGTTTGGTCTCTTTAGTTCCCCTATGAATAGGGTTCACCTAACGCCGTCCCAATATGGCCATCAGAAACCCTGACCCGGGAAAGTGAATGCAAGACCCGTGTACCTTTGGATGAACCGTTCCGCTTCAGCTCATTGACCTCGGTGAAATATTGCTGTTGTTCTCTTCGTATTGTCAATGGCAGAACAAGGAGTGTTCGTATGCAACCCTAGGCGATAGCAATCACGAATGTAGGAAGTAGGAGTTACGACCTGCCATGAGTTCTGACCTTGCGTCTTGTACGAGGCAATTCAGGCACAGGTAACCTGCAGCGTCACTGGAAAGTCGGTCATTGCATTCTGAGCACAGCATGAACGACACAGGGTAGCCGCTGCCTAAGTGATTTTATATCACGAAAACTTGGAAGTATTGGGTCTGACAAGAGTTCGAGCGGGCATGACCATTTGTATCACAGCATCACAGCCTCTCTTTAACTTCCACTATGAGCCCTCAAGAACGTCCGTGAGGGGCCAAGGAAAGGCCAAAGAAAGATGACCTTCGATGCTGCCACAGAACACGGAAGCACTGCGCTGTTCTTGGTCACGGCTCACGGCTGGTTGCATATGGACAGTGGTCATGTCCAAGAGCGGCTTTCCGCTGTCGCTTTTGGTACCAATGAATGTACCGATCACGAGGGCTAGTCACACCTCGGCCTCGTGGTGAAGACCCCGTCAAGAAGAAATGCCTGTGGACTAGGCTAGCACGAAGACTGGCAGTGCAAAACTTATGGCAGGAAGAGCCAATGCTATGACTTGCACGACGATCATCGTGCTTGCGCAACCGTAGATCTGCACTCGGAAGGGGTTGGCTGCGTCCATTGTTTGTCCGGCCAGCTCCTTGGCTCAGGGAGAAGCAGATGGGGGCAGGATGAGGTCTGCGATGCTTTCTTGCAGAGGGAGCCCGGTGGAAGACGAATTCGATATTTAAGAGGCTGGACTGATCCGAGTCTGTCACTCTTTGCAAGTTCGTCACCGACCTATCTTCTTTGCAACGAGACCTGCCTGCCTCACAAACCATTTACTTCACTCTCTCTCTGAGGTGCTGCCTACGGAGTCAGTCTTGTTGCTGCAATTTCTTCTCTCTACTCCTTTCTCCAGGGTCTCACGATAGATGAAGAGTCTACCGCAGACAACGACTTCCCTTCGAGCCTCCCACCCACTCACCATAGACAAGATGAATCTGCAACGTATCGGGAGGATCATCGCCGGGTTTCTGCTGGCCTTCACTCCCCCAGCCAGCGCCACCCCTCGCGACTTGCGAGTGCGGAGTCCAGGGGCGATCAAGGTGGCGCGCTCCCAGTTCAACTTTGAGCCCTTCAAGTTGAGGAACATCTGCCTTGACTGCAGCCGAAATAGCACCGAAGACCTCTACGGATGCACCATGAAATGTGAGAACACCTACCTACTCGTTCTGTTTCGATATCCTTGTCATTGGGCCATGCCCGAACAATAGCGAGCAGCCTACTCTGTAGTTGATTACTAAGTTCACAGCTGACCACCCGTTTGTTTGCCCCTATCGTTCCCACAGTCGACTGGTTCGATCCAAACTCCGTCAAAGAGAACAACATCACTAGCTGCTCGTGCAAATACAACTGGAACTGGGGTAAGTTCACCCGCAAGGCGGCTTGAAGACACCCTGTCTTGCACATATCGAACGACTCCAAGATGGGTGAACGGACGGACCAAGCTGCTGACCCATCCCTAACTATTCCGTGGCTTAGACGGTGAAACCATGGGCTCCGGCCCCCGCAACTCGTTCGACTCTCAGATGTACTCTATGTGCCAGCGGAGCATGCCGACATTCTTCGAGATGCGCATCAACGAGTTTCACGCCGTGGACAACTTCACACTGTCTCTAGGCCGTCGCTACAAAGACACGGTGTAAGTCTATCCCAGCCAGCCCAGTGCATCAGAGCTCAGCTCAGCCCAACAAAGGCGGCCAAAGCCCAGCCGGGCAGCCAGGGATTCTACCAGCCTCCCACCGGGCAACCAAGCGCCACGGAGGGCAAAAATGCTGATTTGTCACGTCTCCGTGTCTCCATCCGCAGGCAATTCGTCCAGCCGTATGTCTATCCCACCGCCTTCGCGGAGCCGGCGATCAAACTGACGAACGGGGGACAAGGATCACTCTCGATCCAGTTCTTCGAGCCAGGCCCGGTTCATGCTGTGATCCAGGGTCTCAGCCTCTGATGATGGAAAAGAATTGTGGCTGTTGAGGCAAAGAAGGTAATGGTAGCCTGCTGTGCCGGGATGCTTGACGCTTCCTGGAGGCTTCTGCGCCAGTGCTCTAACTTAACCCCCCTCCCACCGGCTGTCTGGCGTGCCCCCCTTGGAGGAATCCGGAAAACAAAACACATCGGAATCAATGATAAGTAAACAACATCTTGCATCACGTCTGCCTGTGCCACATGTGTAACGTGGCGGAAGGACCTCGTCCTCCATTCTAGTGGGAAGATGTTTCGGGGAGGAAAGTCTAGTTCAAAGAGGTCGGACGGGATCCAATCGGACAAGGGATGGCACAGCGAAAGTCACACACACACACATAGGCAAACACAGACGAATAGGTGGCTGGGATGCCGGAGTTTGCCGTTTGGGGCGGAGGCGCGATGCCGGGTGGGTAGATAGTGATTTCTCTTTAAGGAAGGACCCTCCTTGGGGAGATAGATAGAAGGGCAATGTAATCTGGGCCTGACAGATGGACTGTTCGACAAAGAAAAGGGCTGAGGGAGGCAGACCCTCGCGGGTAAAAAGAGAGAGGAGACGGCTTTGCCGCGCGTGTCTGCGTGGTCCAGGCGGCGCAATAGAATAGAGAATGACAGATACTCACTCACACGGGGCTTTGCTATTTTGAGAGCAACGGGAAGAGTGACAAAACAAACAGAATAACAAAAAGTAAACGAAAAGAGGTACCATATCAGCCAGAGAGGTCCAGGTCCCGAGATTTGAGATGCATCATTCCCGTATTAGGTACGAGATGAATGAGACGGGTGTTCTCAATGACAGTGCACTCTGCCTTCCCTGGCGCGAGGCGGCCGGCCGGGAACCTCTCGATGCATAGTACTGTTTCCCTGGGCCGTGGCGCGGGCTCAGAAGCTCAGGAATCAAGCAGCGATGTTCCGCGAGATCTAGGTCTGATTAAGCACAGAGATCTCTGAGGGCACCTATATATGGTAATAGCCTGGCGGCGAACACGCATGGACTCGGCGTCTGCCATCGGCAAACTCCGAAGCTGCCAGCGGTCCCATCCATAGGGCTTCACATGTGGGTGGTTTTGTCTGGATTTGGCAACGGATGTCAGAAGTCCATCGCCGCTTTCAGCTTCGACGATCTTCTTTCCCCCGAGCTCTGGGACCCCTCCGTAGTGGGACTGCTTCGGCACCGACGCCCGAGGAGGGCTCCTCCCTGACGATGATCGATTCTGATCAACAGGAGAGTGGGAACGAAGGGATCCCCATGGCCTTTGAGCTTTCTTTTGGCTTGGGGCTTGGGAGTGTTCGACCGTGTCGACTTGGACTCCTCGGCTTGTTGCTCGAAGACCTTCGGGCTTTGTCCCTCGCCCCTGAGATGCCTTAACCCGTCGATCGATCAAGGTTTTGTGAACGTTAGCGAGTCAATAAAAAGCTTTCGATAGATTGCGATCAAGGAAGCGGTGAATCCACTTTCGTAAAGATCGTGTTGTTCTTGTCGATAATCCCGTCGTATGTAAGGAGACTGGAGTTGATATGTACTAAGAGTCGCAATGCAGGGCGGCTCAGCCCTTTTTCGCCTCCTCTTGGCAACGGTTTCCAAGGATTCGAGCCTGAGCGAGGTCGTTCGTGAATCCAGACACGGTGATGATCGACGGTTCAACGGTTGAAAGAGGTTGAGTGCGTTCCAATTTGTCCCCTTCACATGAAGCTCGTCGAGATTGACGGAGAAGTTTGGGGGCTATTAATAGCTGTACTGACTTCAACGGACCCCACGCTCCACGACGTGGCCCACTCTTTGGGCTCCAATCTCCAAATGGGCACTGCAAAGCGGCATAGTGGCGAGCAGCAGCAACGAGATCGAGGTCATCGTGTCCCGTCACGTTCGATGTAGGTCGACTTTATTCATCCGGTTTGACGAATATTGTTGGTTCACGGAGTCCTGACTCGAATCTAGAAGGTCACTTGCGGGTTCGTGCGGGTTCGTGCTGGCAGGGTCGTTTTATTGGATTTCAGCTGAACATTTAGCTCCTTGTAAGCTTGGTTCTAGTGGCCTCAGCCCCCCGCGTGGCAAACTGACAGCAGGCACATCAATGAGAAGGGGCCTCCGAGCACAGAAGAGTCCAAGGGTCCTCCAGCCGCAGGAGACCGAAACTCGACTCATCTGCACTAGCCAGCTACGGAGCAGCGCCGTCCAGAGTATTCGTCAAATTCGGTGTGGTCATGATGAGGGGGAGGGGAGCGCTCTGTTGGGGGCCACACCGAAAGGAGACATATGTGCCCTTGGTCATCGACATCGGGCTAAAAAGCCCCGCATTCTGGCTTGACGTTTCCTGTTGAGCTATTTGATCGAGTCAGATGAGATTATCAACAGGTAACAACAGACGGCGGCGATGCTGCATTGTGAAAGAGCACCTAACCTGCTTCCTCGACACCCCTCGACGCTCATCGAAGGGGAATAGGGCCGTCTCCGGCCAGTCTCCGAGTCTTCAACCTGCAGCGAATAGAGCCGGCTGGGAGCGGTTTGGAGCGGTTTGGGGAGTGGCTTGTTGGACTTCATATGCAAAATGCAACTGTTGAAAGACATCCCCACCTGCCACCCACCACCCACCACCCACGAAGCATACCGAAGCAAACCCTGAACTGCCTGCATCGAGCTGCTGCGAATGGTAAGGCTAGAGAGCCTGGGCACGACGGGCACTGCGTGCACTGCGGGTTCCTCCACTGCCTCGCAATAATAAGCACGTGGGTGAAACTACCCGTCCGGAAAGTGTGACTGTACCGCTGCACTTTGTACAGGCCACTCACAAAGAGGCTGCCGACCTGCCTGTCTACCTGTGATTGCGTGCGCCTTGAATGGACGGGGAGCATATTCCGCGCAGTTTACGGGATACGGACCACCGATGCATACAAGGTATTGATTGATACTGTGGTTTCCTTACATAGAGCCCGGATAACGTCCCTGCACCCTGGGGCGGCGTGCTTCAGCTGCCTTGATGAGTGAATTTCAACCTCCAGCCCGGATAACTCTCGACCCCTCTCAAGTCCCAAAAGTTCCTGAACACAAGAACAAAACTTCGATCCGAACTTACCACTGCTCTACTATTGATTGCCATTCTGTTCTGTCAATGCATGGATTCACTCGTCACGTTCGTTGCCCTTTGTTCAAGCAAACCGCCCCCGATTAATTCGATCCATACCGCTTTATTTCCGAATTGAGACCATTGGGCCACACAGCAGTTCCACGGTGCATCACGCTCGCATACAGCTCGCATCGCAGCACCTGGGTCCAATAATTGGGGCTAGGAAGGAGACGAGACCAAGGCGACCTAGTTGTACTGCTGGAAGCTGCGGGAAAAGAGGAGGAGCAAGCTCCCAGCCAAAAGACAAGGGGGGAAAATTAAGAAAGAAACTGGAGCGAAACACGCGATCGACCAAGAGAAAAAAGAAACGACGAGAGGGCGGACCGGGGGGAAGCCGTCGCAATCACTAGGAAGGTCGAAGAAAGAAATCAATTGACAGACGAAGCTGAGGCTGTGCCCGGGCTGGAAGGAGTGCCAGGGAACCCGAGCCCCTCATTACCCTCCTCTGAAGAGCTAGGCTGGGTTGTCCAGCTGCGAAGCGGCGTCGCGGTGCGGGTACGAAAAGGACGGGCGCTGGCTGGCGCGTAGGAGAGGGTGCATCGACCCCCTGCAACTTCAAGGGGGAAATCTCCCAACTGCCTCAGTGCTTATTCTTTCTGATCCCGACAAAACCCAGCCCTCCCTCGCGTCAGCGTTTGGATCGGTCCAAAACAAAGGAAAGCCGCCGAAAAAAAAACAATTATACTATGCCTTTCGGGCGCGGCAGGCAGAGCAACCGATCTCAGCATTCGCTCGTCGACCCGGGTCTTGCTCTCCTCTCAGGCCCCCCTGGACCAGCAGCTGGAGGAGGAGGACCAGCTGGTGGTGGTGGCCCTTCTAACAGTGGCCAGCAACATCAGCAGCAGGCACCACCACAGCAGCAGCAGCAGCAGCAGCAGCAGCAGCACCCATCCCAGCAGCAGGGTCCATCGTCAGCCTCCTCTCCAGCTCCCACCGCCTTCAGTTCTGTCGACTCTCCGAGCGGAAACCTCCAAAATCTCCCACCCACCAACGCAACATTGCCGACTTTCGTCGACGCTAGGGGGCATCCAAAGGGTCCGCAGGATTTCGATCAAGTAGCTCGGAGTCAGAGTCAGCGATTTCAGCAGGTTTCACCGCAGCCGCCGCCCTACGGAATCGCGTCCAGCTCCTTCGACGACCTCCCCACCAATACGCTGCACATCACATCCCCGCTTCTCACGCAAGGCCAGCCGGGCCAGCCAGGCCAGCCAGGCCATCCAGGAAGCATTGCGACCAGCATTCCGACGTCGCCCCAGCAGCAGCAACCTCAACAACCGCAGCCGCACCCTCCGGAAGCCCGCAGGAGCACGAGGAAGTTGATCAAGAACATATTGGGGGGCACCTCCCGTGCGACCGAAGCCCAGCAGCACCAGCAACAGCAGCAGCAGCAGCACCAGCAACTTCAACAACAGCAACAACTCGCCGCCCAGCAGGCCTCAATCGACGCCAATCTTCTCGCCCGCCGAACATCGCATCGCGTGAGCCATACGCCTTCGATCCGGACCGGGGTTTCGCAGGTGTCCCTGGACCAGCCGCCGGCCGATTGGCAACCGCAAGCCCCTCTCACCCAGCCGTCACCGCTTCAAGGCGTCGGCGAGTTTAGAGACGCCCGCCTCCCCTCGATCGACGGCCGCTCTGCCCACGACATACTCCAACCACAACAACCGCTGCAGCAACAGGAACATCAACTCGGCGCGATCAACACAATTCGCCACGTGCAGCCGGAGCACGACACTTCGCCGTACGCGCCCGACGACGTCGGAAGCGCTTACCGCCCCGTAGGCCACCTTTTGGTGCAGACCCCTCATCAGCAGCAGCAACTCCAGCAACAAGTCCAGCAGCAGCAGCCACCGCAACAGCAATCCTCGCCGGCTGACAACCCCTACGGCCAGGTTCAATTCGATCCCACTTCTCACCAGCAGCAACTGCAGCACTTCCAATTCCAGAACCCACAACAACAAGGACCATACAGCCACCAGCAGCAACCACAGCACACACCCGCAATTCACCCAGTTTTCACCAGTGCGCACTTGGGTGCAAACCCTCAGCACCGCAATCCGGAGACCGTCTCGCAGCTCTCACACGAGTCGCCGGTTACCGACACCGACCAGGCCCCTGCCGGTCTGCTTTCGGTCCAGACGTCGCCTGCGGTGAACTTTCCTCAGCAGCAGCAGCAGCAGGCGCAGGACGTCATCGCCCAGCCACCAGGGTCTCAGGTGCAGGCGCAGGGCCAAGTGCAAGCCGGTCAACAGGCGCAAGGCGAGGCTCAGCAGCAGGTGCAGTCGCCGTCGCCTCAGCCCTCGACACAACAACAACAACAACAACAACAACAACAACAACAACAACTCGCCCAGCTTTCTCAACAGCAGGCGCAACAAGTGCAGCAGCAGTCGGCGGGCAATCATATTATGGCACCCGCCCAGGGAGGCCAGCCCACGAGTCGCAGATCCCAAGAAGACAAGAGCAATCCTATGCGGGGTCAAATGGACCCCCCACCCGGCCCGCCTCCCGGCTATAGACATAGCCAAACCGCCCCGACCGGCAACCAGATGCCGCCGTCCAACCCGGCCGGCGGTTTGAACCAGAACTACCGCTCGAGCACAATTCAGGACCAACGCTACGATGGCCCTCCCGAGGGCCGTAACAGCCCACAGCCGTCCGCTGCGGGCGAGGCCGCCGACCCTGAAGGCAAGGCCTTCAAGGAGCTATGTAAGCTTTTCTCTCTACTTGAATTTCGACTTCGGTTTAGTTTCTTGATTCTCCTCTATTCAGTTTCTTCTGTTGTACTTTTTCCCTCCCCTCTTCTCTCTCTTCCTCTCTCTTCCTCCTTTCCACCGCTCTGGGCATGCACGTCCGCATTTCTCCGCCTCGGCCGCTGGTGTCTCTTGTCTTCCCCGAATCCTCCCTTCCGCTGCTGTGACACCTGCCATAGACAGCATGTTGCCGTTGTCATACGGCTGGCTAGCCGGTTGCCGTGCTGGCTGGCTTCAACTCTGCGAGGCTGAACGACTAGATGACTGACACTACCCCATCTGTTCTCGCCTATCAACAGTAACCAAGTACAAGAATGTTAAGAGGCTGTACTTCGACGGCAAGAACCAGATAGAAGGGCTCAACATGCAAGTCGAGCAGCTGCAGAATGCAGTGGCCAACCAACGCATGTCGCAGTCACGCACGTCCCTAGACGACAGCGAGTACACCACACGGTTCAACCGACTTAACGGCGCCATCATGAACCTGGCCTTCAACGTGCGCAAGGACTGGGTGACACTGCCCTCGTGGCTCGACCGCTATGTCAGCCCGGATGCGCTCAAGACAGGCAAGCAGGAGATGACTGCCGTCGGCCGCGCCGCCATCACGCGCTGGATCGTCGAGATCGTCTTCAACCGCTGCTTCCACCCCGGCCTAGACCCGGATCTGTCTCGCCAGCTCAAGGAGATCGAGCAGAACATCCGCCGGTTCTCGTACACGATGAATAGCCAGGAGGAGTTCGAGGCCCTCACCTCCAAGGTGGTCAGCTGGCGGATGGCTACGCTCGAGGGCCTGCAGCGCGTGCTCTCGAGCCCAGACAACGCCAACCACCGCCAGGACTTCACAAGACAGGCCACCGAGACACTGACCAACAGCCTGTTCCAGCACTTGGCCCAGCCGCCGCCCGCGGGCGTCGATGGGAGCGCCTCGATGATCGTAGAGCTTGCCGTGGGGATTGCCTCTAACCTGCCCATGGAGAGCCGAGATGTCGCCATCACATACCCGCTACCCGAGCACCCGCTCCAACCGAACCTGATGGAGGTGGAGAAGAACGGCTTGCCTCCGCTCGAAACGCGGCCGTTAGAGGATAGCGAAGGGGAAGACAGCGACGACGAGGAACGAGCGGGCGGAGCCGGAGGAGGGGGAGGAGGAGGTGGTGGCGGCGGCAAGGATGGAGGCAACGGCAGGGACGCCGGAAAGGGCGGAGGAAGCTCCAGGAACAACTCGCGCGCCGACAAGGCGAGCAAACCCGGTATGTCTAGCATGTTGATGATGGCCGGCAGGAAGGGCAGCAACGCCTCGGCCTCGTTCCACCACGGCGGCCGTCAATCACCGCAACAACATCAACAACTACTACTGTCCTCCGATGATATTGGAATCGCCAGCAGCACTACTGACGCCTCGGCCTATTCTTCCTCGTCCCTCGCGACAAACACAGCAGCGTCATCATCGGCACAAGCACAAGCTCAAGCACAAGCACAAGCACAAGCACAAGCCGCGGCGGCGACGCAACAACCCACAGCGGCATCCAACCTGCCCCCGAAGGACGCCAACAAGATCCGCTTTGCCGGCTTCGTGGCCGTCGAGGTCCGGGGCCGCCAGGTCTTGGCTAAGGCACCCGTCTGGACGCTGGCGTGAAGAAGCTGAGACGGGTTAACGGGTTACTTGCGAAAGGAACCGACAAACTAAAAATTGAACGAAGTCACGACATGTTAGACATGGGCTTTTTTTCGGGGCATTCGAGAGGCCAAGGGGCGAGAGAGGGAAGAGACAGCGATTGTGTGCGTGTGGCTGTGTAGATGCTCACATGGTTACCTAACAAAAGTATTTGTTTCGGGGTGGTGGTGCATGGGGAGCGAGAGATATGACGATGAGAGGCAGCATGAGAAGCGGAGCGGTGAGGAAGTGAAAGCATCTTAACATATTTCTCTATATGTGTTTCCCTTTCACTTTTCTGTCTTATTTTCTCCCCTCTCGAGTTTATACGCTGTTGGATTCTGCTTTACACGCCTAGTCTCATTTTATTTCCCACTTTCCTCCCTTCGTTTTCTTTCTTTCTTCCTTTCTCCTTTTCTGCTTATATCCATTCGCATATACGAGTGCACGCGCACGGGGACAAGCAGGTAACGAACGATTGGATTAGGAAGATGCTGTTTGGATACCTGACCAACCAACCAACCAGCCACCATGGCACCTACTACCTTACCTAACCTACCTACCTAAGCAAGCTTGACTTCCTACATCACCCCTTTCGCCCTCCAGACAGTCAGAGGAAGGGGGGAAATTGGAAAGGGAACCGGACCAACGGTCCCTACCTACCTAGTAGGGTCATGCTGTGCGGAGACGAGCGAGGACGGATGGCGGAACAAGGCAAAACGGAAAACCGATCTGGGAACGCTGGTGTCCTCGGTCGAGGAGCCGTTAACCCAGATCCAGTCACATCGCGAAGGTGCTCTCAATTTGGGGTATGGGGGCTTGGCATTGGACATTGATGAAGGATATCATTTTTCTTACTCTCGTTCTTGTTTACCCCCTTTCTGTCTCACCGACTAGTTATACCATCTTTAGTCAACTTCTTCTCTCTATATATATCCGTTCTAGCAGCGTATTGGGTAAGAGGCAGACAGGAGGCAGCTCGTGAATTGAGGAGGGGCGTGGTTTGAGCGGCATTGGTGGATGCAGTTGGTCGATTCATGATGATACCTTGCGCCGTCTTGATATTTCATCTCCCAATGTTCTTTTACCCCCTGTGATTATTCCTACCCCTTGATAGGTGGTGGCTCTTCCACAAAGAGATACCCTCCCTTTATTTTATTTTTTACTCTCTTTTTTTCGGTCCTCTAAGCACCTAGGTTGAGATGCTGTCTCCCCGTTAACTGCTTCATGTGAGGCAGGGTGAGCCCCTTGACCGCCTTCGTCTGCACAGCTATCAATGATGTTATTCTGCCACATCTGCCCCTCCAAAAAGTCGTGACATACAAGTTCCAGTACCACCACACTGAACCTCACGAGGGCACTCGCGGTATACTCTCGACTCACTTCACACAGTCGCAATGTCTGGCAATCAGCACCCAGGCCCTCAGGCACTTCCAGAGGAACTGCCTCCTTCAAAATTGGGCACCCGGGAATAGTCAGTAAGGCCCTAACCATCTTCCATTCCTGTTCCCTGTTTCGCCATTGCAGCTCTTGTCCTTCCTCATAACAAACCTCCCCAACTAACAACAGCATATGTAAAGCTGGGATAACATCTACGACACCGAGATCGCAAACCATGTCTCCAACTCAGACGATATCGGCACCGTCTGGTTCGACGACTCGAACGCCGAGCACGAGATGGTCGCGTTCCTGAACCGTCACGCTTCCTCGAGACCTAGACCTAAATCTTCTGCTGATGCTGCGACCGCGACCGCGTCCACCGCAGCAGAGGCAGAGGTAGAGGCACTAGAAACGCTACTCCGACGACAACTCGACAAAGCCACCACCTCCTTCCTCGACCTCGGCACCGGCAACGGCAGCCTCCTGCACGCGCTGCGCCGCGCCGGCTGGGCAGGCAGATGTCTGGGGGTGGACTACAGCGCCGCAGCCGTGGCGCTGGCGCGACAGGTCGCGGCGGCGACGACGTCGTACAGCAGCGACGCGGAATCTTCCTCGGACGAAGACGAAGACGAAAAAGAAGACGAAGACGGCGCAGAACAACGAGAACAAGAACAAGAACAAGAAGACACAGACACAGACAAGAAGAGAAGCGTCCGCGTCCGCGTGGCACCCGACACCCACCCAGTCGACTTCGCACAGTGGGACGTGCTAGCCGGCCCGCTCGAGGACTCTTCGTCCGTCAGCGCGGGCACCTGGGACGTGGTGCTTGACAAAGGCACCTTCGACGCGGCGTGCCTCAGCGGCGAGGTGGACGCGGCCGGGCGGCGGCCCGGCGAGCGGTACAGGGCGCGGGTGCTGCGGCTGCTGCGGCCCGGGGATGGCGGCGTGTTCCTCGTGACGAGCTGCAACTGGACTGGGCCTGAGCTGCGGGCTTGGTTTGAAGGGGCGGCTTCTGCGGCGGGTGGCGCGGCTGATAGTAGTGGCGCTGCTGGTGGTAGTGGTGGCGCTGAAGGAAAAGGAGAAGGAAAAGGAGAAGGGCGTGCGGTGGGGGCTGCTGCTAGATTCGAGTACGCTGGTCAGGTCGAGTATAGGGCGTTTACCTTTGGAGGCGTCAAAGGCCAGACTATTAGCACGCTGTGCTTTGTGAAGCGCGAGTTGAGAGAGCCGTGATAGTGGGTGGAAACATGTGATACGTTCGGGTGAATACGAGCATGCATGAACTTCGTAGGTAGGCATATACGAAGAGGGTCGCAAACAAGTGGTGATCAAGCCGTCCATGATTAAATATAGAGAGATACCCCTGCCCTCCAACACGCACATATACGCACTTCTCATTTCATGAGCAGTTAATATCGACTCATTCACGTCTTCCAGGGACTGTATCGCAGCTTCGCCATGGGGAATGAGTGTGACTCGATCCAATAACACGAATCCATCTTTACTTTTCCTAAATCTATGAACAAACGATCTCACCATTGACGATTCCTTTACTTATATGAAAAGGAGGATGCCCGAAGCCTCTGCACACTCACTCACTCACAAGGTACTACCTAATAATGACCCATCCATTAGCCAAATAATTCCATCTGATATTGCTCGGGAAGCGTGTTAAGGGAAAGGAAGGAAACGAGTAAAAGAAGCGTCTTTTGCACAAGCGAAGCCCGTCTTCAAGTCCAAAACAAGTCCCAGCCCCTGGTCAGCTTGACTGTGGCAATGCAACTGGCTGGTTAGACATTTGAAATCTTAGTATCGCCGAAGTCTTCTAGGGAAGGGAAGGAGGCAGATAGACAAAGAAAGGTAGATGGTAGGTGGTATATAGCCAACGTGCAATACGGAAATCCATGCGGCTCTGCCCTGGTTAGGTAGGTAGGTATCGTATAGGAGAGGAAACAAATCGGTGGACAAAGAGTAACATCGAATGCTATACGTTCGTCTAAGGTACCGGGTAGTCAAGTAATTCCTGTTTCTTGTACTCCGTTATCGCGGCGGAAAAAAAATAGCGTTGTCTCTTCACTGTACGGGGAGAACGCCATTTCCTTTCTTTCTCGTTTTTACCCCATTTCTTTCCTTTTTCTTTACTTCTTTCCATCAAGAACTTTAATGAATTGGGGCAAAAAAAAACTTGAAGTTGCTTCATTACGAGGAAGGGGACTTTCTTTCGTCGACGTGGACTTTGTCTATGGTGAGGTATTCATGGGCTCGCCGCCGGGCAGCGGGCCTGTGGCCGCGGCGGCCGCCGTGGTGGCGAAGTATCGAACATCAACATCGTCATCCTTCTGCAGCTTCTCCAGGCTAGGCATGACACGCTGCTGGATCAGCTCGGCCCCCCTGGACGACGGGCTGAACGGTGCGCCCGCCTTCTCCAGCGAGTAGATGGTCCCCTGGTCGGGCAGGCGGCGGAGCACCTCGATCAACACCCCATAAGTCTTAGCCACGTTGAAGCGGATGTTGGGGATCTCGTCCACGACGAGCTTGTCCAGCATGGGCAGAATGCTCTTCCCAATCACATCCATGCTGACGACAGACGCTAGGGTCTATGTGGAAGAAAAAAAAGTGTACGTTAGCGAGCCAGTCTGACATTTGCGCTATGGTGGAAAATGACGCGGTACTTACCGAGATAGCGAAGCAGGTAGTCATGCGGTACAGGTAGTTCGGATGGTTGCCCATGGCCATGACTTTAGGGATGATGGCCTCGCTGGCCCATTCCACACCGAATACCTCGGTCAGCTTCTTGAGGTTCTGGGTCGCCGCCTCCCTGATTGAGAAGACGGTGTCACCGAGCCACCCCATACATAGACTGCTGAGCTTCTCGTCGAAGAACTTGACCCCAAGTTGGCTGGCGAGCAGCGGGATGTACTCGATGATAGCCAGTCGGACCCGCCACTGCTTGTCTTCGGCTAATTGGACGATGGCCGGCAGGAGAGACTGTGACAGAAGATCGATGCCGATGACTGTAGCAATAAACAGCTCCAGTTAGTGGTTGAATATCTTGGGTTTGGGGATGTGTGATATGACGTGTGCTGGTGGCTGCCAGCTCCCAACGGACCACAAAGGACCACACCGTGCCACAGAGCAAGGCAGGACAGAGCGAGGATAAAACCAAAAGGGAGATAGAAAGAGAGACAGACCCTTATTCACCAGCTCGAGCTTCGAGATGATGTGCAGTCGCACCTCGGGGAACTCGTCCTTCAGCATCTGCAGAAACATGGGCAGGAGGTGATCAATAGTCCTAGGCAAGTGAGGGTGGTTGATGGAGTGTCAGCGCCATTGCTCCGCATAGCTCAAGTCTCGGCCAGCGGCTTTAAAGGCCTTCAAGGGGGACTGTGACCTACTCCTGCTTGCCAAGAATTGGCGCCAGGCCGGATATCTGAGTGCCTAGGGCGGCCCGGACGTGCTGCGAGCTGTCCGAGACCAGATCTTCGATGCTGCTCATGATCTCGTTGAGCAGGACCGTTCGCTCGACCAGGGCGCAGAAACCGGGAATCTGGCCTGCGATGGCGGTCCGTACTTCGGCCTCGTTGTCCTTGAGCAGCTTGACAAAGGCTGGGACCAGGTCTCTCGACACCACCTCCTCGTCGACGGCTTTCGCGATCTAGGACGAGCATACACATTAGCTTACTTGTCCCGAAGCCGTAGGCGCTGGTTGGGCAGGATGGCCCCACGAGCCTCCCTGACTCTGGCCCATTCATCCCTTACCTTCTCGAACCTGTCGGCAATCATATATCGAACCCTCCAACTCTTGTCTTCTATCAGGCTGCGCAGCGAAGTGAGTAGCACTCCGTGACTGGACTGCTGTTCCTTGGGAACAACCTCGGCGATGGAAATAAGGACCTCGACTGTGAGCAGGCGGACGCTGTCCTGGTCATCCTGCGCCAGGTGCTGGAACATGGGTATCATCTCGTCCACGACAACGGCGGCCGGCATCTCCTTGAGAAACTTGGCAAGGTGGGTGGCCGACTGGCGGCGCACCATGGGGGTTTCATCGTGCACGAGGTGCCCGAAGTCCCGGCGCAGGGCCTCCTGCAGGGGAGGAGCAACCTTCTTGTACGGCGTCGTGTACAGCCCGCAGCCTGACACCTTGGACGTGAACCAGTCCGCCTTGGAGAGTCGGCCGGTCAACGGCAAGAAGTACTCCTCCACCTGCTTGGACGAAAGCTCGGTGCAGATCTTGTTCAAAGACTCAACGGCCTGGCCAGTTCGAGGGTTGTTTGATGTTAGCGCTGGAGGGCTCCGACTCTGATTACTGGGGCAACGGCTGCGACGACAGCGCCCGCATCGACGACAACCAACGCACCTTGTCTCGCACGACGGGCTCCTCGATGGCAGCTAGATTCTCCAGCGGCGACAGCAGGACGTGACCCCACTGCGGACCGCCGACATAATCGATGAAGCTACCGAGCTCTTCGCTCAGGGCCACGAGGACCTCATCCTCGTCTTCAACGGACTCTATAGAAAGGGGGAAAGTGAGACGAGAGCGGTTAGAAAGGCTAATGCGAGATGAAATAGACCAGCAAATACAAGGCGGCGCTCCCTATCCAGCAATCCTCTCCTAGATTGTTGTATTCATGTGTTTTGCGACCTGGCGTTGCGTGCAAGCTACCTCGAGGAGGAGGGGTAAGGGGCAGGCACGGCGTGGCAGGGCGGGACAGGGCGAGGAGGCAAGGCTAAGGCTGCATGCATACCATCGAGGAAAGGGATCAGCTCCTCGCGAGTGCGCTCCGGCCCGAGTGCGAGGGCAATGGTCGACAAGCGATGAATGGCGTTGAGGCGAAGCAGGACGTCGTCGTGCTGGTGGCGGGGTGCGTCGCGCGTGCGGGAAGCAAGTTAGCCCAGATTCTCCCAACCCACTTTCCGACCAAGCTTCCGAACACAAATATACACGGAGACGCATCCGGGGGCGCGGAGCTGAAAATGGGCCTGTAATAGTCATGATAACTTCTAAATGCCGGCCCCCACGTCGCCAGTCCCAGCCCGACCCTGAAGGCGAACGGAGCCGATCGTGGCTTCGCGGAGAGGCGGCGGGCACGAAAGGAAGGAGGATAGAAAGCCAAGATGCAACGCACCTTGAGCTCGTCGATGAGGACGGCTATCGGGTAGAGCTCGTCGTTTGCATTTGGCGCGTCTGCCATGGCGAGCTGCAGCGCGCGGCGATGATGACGATTAGTGGTAATCGGGGTTTGTAGTCGACCGTGGCGGGTGGTGATGGGGTTGCTGTGTTGCTGTGTTGGGTTGGCTGAGGATGTTGGCGGACGGGATCAACGAAATTAAGACTGGCTGGGACTGATGCAATGGTGGAGGTCGCGTGTGGTCAACTGGAGCTTTTTAGGGGTTATTGGGGGGTTATGTTTAGGAGGGATGGGATGAGGAGAAGGAGGCGGCGGTGGAGAGCAACGCAGGACTGGCTGGCCGGGACTCCTTTTGAGACCGGACGCGGAGGATAATGGTGAGAACTGTCGAGGGCTTGTCGAGCGATGGAAATGTGATGCAATGACTTCGCAAGCGGGACTGGATTATTTTGGTGGTGGTGCTGGTGGGGAGCAGCAAAGTCCAGAAGGTGCGATCCGAGACAGTAAAGTGACCTGGAGCGACAGGCAAGGCGGCGGGACAGGGTAGGCGGTCAACAAGTGGTGGTGGTAGTGGTGGTCACTGCTTGCGCCCGTCTGGTGTTGTCACATCAATGTTGGTGGTCTGGCAATTTTAGTGAAGGCGGGGGAGGGCGCGAGCCTCAGCACCACTGGTCACTTGCTTGCCGCTGTGGGCTATAGGCTGCGGGCTGCGGGCTCAACTGTGAGGTCAATCGACACTGGACCGGACGGTCGCACGGGCAATTGCAAACTGGTGGGAGCACCCGACTGCAGGAACAGGTACAGGTACTTCCTTACCACTCAGGCCAATTGGGCCAATTGACAAGGACGGATGCTGGGTCAGGTCGCGATACTGCCCGACTTGGCTCCCTGGGATCCTATTCCCAGGAACCAGCAGCACAACAAACAACGACACCCTTCGTCCGAAGGCAACACAGAGTTAGTACAGGAAGTCGTTTGCACACAGCAGGTACCAGCAGGCTCCTTAGGAACAAACAATTCTCAAGAAAACCTACCAAGGGTAAACGCTGCCCTCTCAGTCGTGGTCGTCGTTTAGGTATTTAGTGAGTCCTTCGGAATGCTGCTGTCGTTGGCAGGCAAACAAAAGCAGGTACTTCTTATTTCTCTCAAATTTTTTTTCGACGGGACACCTGCGTCCATCAACACAGCACAGCGCACGTGTGGAATGGCTTTGAGCGCAGTCGGACGGAAAGCGGTCAGTTTTCTGCCAGCGGACTCCGCATGGCCTCCTGAACGTTGGACAGCGGATACTGGATCACACTCTGGGATCTGCCTCCTTGAAGAAATAATGGCCTGGAATTGCTGGGTGAATCTTTGCTTGATGAGCTGCAAGAGTGTGAACACAGCCATGCTCGTGGAATAGAGACAATGTTGGGAGGAGTTGAGACAGCCATGGTCCCTCCGTTGGGGGTGTGCCTCCGTGAGCACCCCTGACTGAATGATCGACAAGAACAGTGTGATCTCCCCTTTTCTATGATAGCTCCTCTATGACATCTCGAGCATCTCCTCGCCGTGGCCTTCCCTGACGGACCTACTGCTCGAACTAAGCCGGCTGCTGCCGCCGGTTACGGTAGCGGATCCGCTTCCACTGCTTCCACTGCTGCTCCCGGCCACACCCCCGTTCCCGGCGGTACCAGCGCTGCCAGGGCTGCTACCGCCAACGCCACCTGTGGATCCGCCGAGCCCGCCGAACACCCCTTTCACGCTCTGTCCGAGCTTGAGGTTAGAGATCCCGTCCTGAAAGGCGGTAAATGGATTGCCACCGCTACTCCTATCGCCGCCACCACTGATCCCCCCACCGTTGCTGCTGCTTCCAAACTCGCTGGCCGACGAGCTGCGAGTCAACTCCGCTGGCCGCCTTGGCTCCGGAGTGAGTGCCGAGTGCGCGGATTCGATGCTTGCCAGCACAGATTTGCTCGTAGAGAGCGAAGCTGGCGGCGCCGGCGTCGACGGTATGCTTCCGCCACCGAGGCGGGGACTAGCCGCTGCGGAGGACGTCGCCGTCGAGGACTGCTGGTACGCCGCGAGCCTCTCAGCCGCCGAAGCAGCCTCGTCGAGGTGGCCGTTCATCTCCTCGTCACGCCTCGAGTAGACCTGGTGCCACCAGCGTACCTCCCCTTCCTTCGGGAAGAGCAGGCGCTCCTTGCCGCGGATTTTGTCGTCCACGACGGGGTCGAAGTCTGGGTTGGTGAACTCCCGCCTGCGCGAGAGGAAGTAGTTCCACACTGACGATGTGCGCGTCTGGACCTGAGCCTCGTGCCGTTGCCGGTCATTGTTGTATAGGAAAGTACCATATTGGCAAGAGTAGGAGTGGTAGAGCAGCCGACGGAGGAACCGCTCGTTGAACTCAAACCGTGTTGGGTTCTGCCTGACGAGCTGGTAGGTCGCGTCGAGGAACTGGTGGAAGACGGGGCTGATCTCCTTGGGGCGGGTCGCCTGGTCCTCGGCGATAGGCGCACTGGCTGGACGGGCTGCGTCCTCTGGAGCCACATCGCCGTCGGAATCGTCCTTGTCTTGGCTGATGTTCTTTCTGAAGAAGCGCTTCGCCGACGCCATGGCATTCTCCAGCGCATCGTTGCGATTGCTATTGTTGTTACTGCTATAACTGTCACGGCTCTCGCTCTCGCCGGGCCCAATCCTCGTTCCCGCCATGGCGTCAGTCTGGACGACGAACCATTTGTCGTGGTTGAGGAAGCCGGAGCGCCGCTGAAACATGTGACCGAACGACAACCAGTCCTTCTCAACCAAGACGATGAACCCGTCGATCGTCCTGAAGTACGGGTCCAGCATGATCTGGGAAAGGGCGCTCAGCTGGCTCGTGCGGTCCCAGCCGTCGGAGCAGTGTATCAGGACGTTCGAGTGGAAGATGCCGACTTGTCTGGCAATCAGATGCGAGCCATCAAGTATGCTGCCGATGTGCTTCAACCAGCCACTCTTGACCAACAGCTCCTTGTTTGGCGGGAATGGGGACACATCGGCGTCTTTGACCGCCTCAACTACCTTGCCGAGCGAGTCGCGCATCACGTGGATGTTGTCGATGTTGAGAAAGGCCTTCTTGGCGAACTTGTAGTAATCCATGTTCTCGGAGCCTAGACCGATCGCCTGCATCGCGTACGAGTTGATGGCGGGCCGGGCATCGACAATGAGGTTCTGACGCGTGGCGCCGTAGATCACCCGCTTGCCCGTCCTCTCGTCGAACTCGATCGGAGTGCCACCCACCGCCTCGTCCTCTTGTTGGTCTCCCTCGGTCGGTCCTTGGTCGGGAAATGCCACTGAGGGGAGGTCGGACTGACTGGTCGATGGGCTGGGCTCGGACACCGGAGCAGAAAAGTTCGGGTCTGGGATCGTGGCAGAGAAACAGGCGCCCACGAGACGCTCGTCCTGGATGCTGCGGTTGTTTCGCAGACCCACGCAAGGCTGTGAGCTGCGCGTGATGACGCAGTTGTTCACGGGGTGCAGGTACGTCAAGGCTGGTACCCGGCCGCGCGACCTGTGTTGGCCGGCATATTTGAGCACGTTGTCCGAGATGGACGACGGCACCACCAGCACGGCTGGGTATGTTGGCGAGAAGTTATAGTCCTTGTTTATCTCGGATATCCTCCATCCAAGATCCTTGGACTTCGCGCTGATCCCTTGGCGGCGGAACTCCTCCCGCGCATCGTAGAGCGTCCACCCGTTCAGCCCCTGCTCGGCCCTACTCGGATGGTACTGGAACGCGTACAGCTTCTCGATGCTCCCGAGCCGACAGGTGCGGCTGCGGATGAAGTCGAAGGCATCCCGCGCCGACCTATCGTCCGGGAAGTTGAATGTGACATAGCTGAAGTCGCGGCACCGGAGGCGCACGGAGGACGGGATGCCGCTCGAGGGTGGTGTCGGGCGAAAGAAGCATTCCTTGATTAATTGGAAAGAAATGAAGCTCTCCCGAGTCCGGCCGGGAGGGTTGCTGTCGGGTGGGGGAGGCGCGCAGAAGATGATGTGGTAGTCTGTGAGCTTCAGGGAGCCCAGTGTTGGGGTCCCTCCGCTGATCGCGTGGACGTTCTCCGTCGTCTTGGTCACACCTGGTTCTTAGCCGAAAGCTCACATCTCCAACCCCAAACGACGACGACTTTGCAACATGACAGCGGAAGGTACCTGTTTGATATCCATTCTTGCCCAGCAGTAGTCGCTATCAAATCTGCTGGACGGGCATTCGCATGAGGCAAATGACGGTTTGGTCGGCGTTGATCGCCGCCGTCGAACGATGGTGTAGAGTTGGGCCGCGTCACAGCTTGTTGGAGGTCTCGCCGTAAGCGGAAGGCCCGGGACAAGGAATGCTGCAAGCGGTTGGGCTCACACCACGCATGCGCGATTTCGCTCGGCGCTTGCTTATAATAAACGGAGGTGAACAGTGAAGGCAGAGAGAACAGCAAAAACCATTTTCGTAGTCAAAGAATTAGAACAAAATAAGATTAAGTATGGTGTACGTAAAGTATGTCTGGAACCAAGGATTTGGGAGTCACAAGACGTATTAGTGAAGGTGTTACCAACAGACTCTCAAAGGCAATGTACCCATGATGATGATGATGAGGTGGCAAGGGGCAATGAATCCGCGCCGTCTACCAAGTCCGTATGGCGTTTCACGAGCCAGGAATACCAGGATGCCAAACTCCCAAACCGCTGGAAAAAAGCGTCTTGAGGCGAGGGTACCTGGCACACGCGATGCTCTTCTGTTAAGCCTTCATGGTTTGTTTGCTTTGTCTCCCATTTGGGGCTGTCAGGCTCCGTGGCATAATGAAGGCTGACCTGTAGGGACAGTCTGGGACTGTAATGTAATGTGATGTATTATTCCGTGCCTGTAATGTAATGTACTGTTCTGTATTCTCTCGTGCTGTATTACGTTTCTACCCGTGCCAGTCAGTACCTGGAAGACAGCCAGAGCAACTTGCTACCTAACGGACGCGGGGTCGAGGTCGGCCCCGCTATCTTCATGTGTTTGTCCACGTGCATGGTCCAGGAGCGAGAGAGCTGCCTCCGCCGGCTAGAAAAGTCGTTCGAACACTGCGTTCGCGGGACGACCGGCCGCTGTGCTGGTTGTACTCGCAGGGAACTACATCAGAGGCGGATCCAGGAAACCATGATGACCGGCCGCAGGGGCGACGGCGAAGTGCGAAGCGGGCAGTCCAGAAGAGGCAGCGTTGCCAGCTGCAGGATCGCGGATTGGGCGCGAGACCGTGGGAACTTGACCAAGCTCTTTCCGCTTTTCATATTCAGCTATGAAGGCTTTCATCGACTCCAGCCTAGCGGCTTCGTCAGCACCGTGCTCCGTAAGAACACGCTCGATAGCCTAAGGTTCGGCTTCAGCTGGTCTTGTAGCTTCTTAGAGGCCGATGACCACCACGTCGTCCACGAAGAAGAATACCACCACCTTGTCTGTTTTCCTGCTGAAGCAGCAAGGCTCATGGGGAAGCGGTTCGAACCCGAGTCTCGTGAGCTTTTCGGAGAAGCACTTCTGCCAAAGCAGAGGTGATTCCCTCAACCCTCGCAACACAGAATCGCGCTGTGTTGGGAAAATTCGTCCCTACCAAGAAGCAACTGTGGGCAACCGGGTCGGACGGGGCGTGTTCTGACGATGACGATTCGTTCAGTGATCGCGAAT
This sequence comes from Ophioceras dolichostomum, assembly GCA_003049485.1. Taxonomy (NCBI): domain Eukaryota; kingdom Fungi; phylum Ascomycota; class Sordariomycetes; order Magnaporthales; family Ophioceraceae; genus Ophioceras; species Ophioceras dolichostomum. The sequence goes on along the minus strand of PYST01000038.1, from coordinate 56,240 downwards.
CAGGCGTTTGTGTCGACTAACACACGCCACGCTGACCCCAAGGCCTTGAGGCATAAGACGCCGGAGCCCACGCGATGGACATCTGCCAGGCTTGGCTCTTCCAGGTTGTTCACTGTGATGATCTCGGACGCGACTTCGGCGCGGGCGCGGCACACGAACTGGGCAAGTCCCCTGAGATCATTCCAGCACGTGGTGCAGCCCGGGTACCCGCCTCCTTTGGTGCCTTTGATACAGGAGGCGCGAATATCCTCATGGTCTTGGTGACCCAATCCTCAGCGATGGAAATGTCCCGGGCGCGGAGCTTCCAGACGTGCTAGATCTTACCGGCGCGACGCCGGAACCAGAAGCTCCCGGTGACCAAAATCCTTTTCAGTCGGCGCCCGGTCCCGCGAGCAACCCTGCCGTGCCAAAGAGGAGGTTATCGCGGAGCTCCAGAAGGAGATTACGCTGACTGGTGGAGGGGAACTTGAATGGTTCCTTGGCATCAAAGTGATCCGTGAATTGTTCCCCGAGCATCTCGGTCCATCGACTGAGGCGGGGCGAAATGTTGTCCCTGGAATGCTAGCGCGGCGTTGGCTAGCTCTCGGTGCGCCTGGTGGATGGGCACCAATCATCGGCGACGGAACTTGGCCACGATCGCTTTCTGCTGCTTCTCACTCAGCTCGATAGTTGGGAAAGCAGCCAAATTTAAAGCCGTAATAGCAACTTGGACAATAATCGGCTCTTCTGGGGACGCTTTTGTCTCCGCATTGTCGACTATGGCGCGGAAAAAATCAAGTTCGTTAGGCGTCGGCTTGTCATCTGAAGCTGTCGCGAGGGCGACCCGGCCGATCACAGCCAACAGAAGGGGGAGAGTTTCGAGCTGTTTAACAGCTGAATTAATCATATGTCTGGCGATGGTGTTCTAACCCTTTGCCGCATTGATGTCGGCGGCGGCCTCCGCGTCCACAAGCGAACGCCACGCAGTTCCCATGGCTTTTAGCACCATCATTCCTGCGCCCACGTGCAGAACAAGCTGCGTGGGAAACTTCATCCTCCCCAGGAGTTCTTGAATACCCAAAGCTACATTTACGCGCTGGGCGCAAATGAACTGGGCTATTCCGCGCAGATCATTCGGAATTAGGACGCATTTTTTGCCGTTGTGGGCGCAAATCGTGCAGCCGGCACCTGTATTGTTCTTATCATAATACAGGCACTTCAGGGTAGAAGCATACAACTTGATACAGAGATTCTGGACTTGGGAGATCATTGGAAGTTGTAATGGTCACGCTCATAGGCACGTGACTCGCACTGAGAGGCTGGAGGCCGAATTCAAACAGTTCTGTGCCTGTAATGTGATGTATTGTTCTGCGTCTGTAATGTAGTATATTGTTCTGTGCCTGTAGAGTGATGTATTGTTCTGTGTTGTCTCGTGTTGAATCATGTTTTCTCCCCGTGCCAGCACGTGGAAGACATGCCATGATGCCAGGCAAAGCAACTTGCTGCGTGACGGACGTGGGGTCGAGGTCGGCCCCGCTATCTTGAGTTCGGTTCGGTTGGGCATCCACGTGCACGGTCCACCTCCGGCGATTAGATAAGGCTATCTGAGCCTTGCTTGCTTGCTTACTTAAGCCTAGCGAGTTAGGGCTTGCTCCACCCACCCCACCATGGAATTTGGCCAGTCAAGGTTTCGCTCACACTTTTTGGAGATCACCACCTCCATCGTCGACTCTGTACTGTCTGCCCGAAGCCCATCGCCACCCTCCCGTCAATTCGCATTCCCTTCATAATATCCGAGGTCAGGTCTTCAGCACACATCAGTCATCATGGCTACTCCGGGTGTTCAAATGTGAGTGTTTCATTTGCCTGCCCTGCCTGCTTGCCGACCCTGCCCGCCTGGAGCTTGAAACGACCGCGAAGGAGGGATAGAACTGGATTCGCTAACCGACATTGTTACATTCTCTTCGATCAGGTCAAAAAAGAGGAAGTTCGTCGGTGACGGCGTGTTCTATGCCGAGCTGAACGAGTTTTTCCAGCGCGAGCTCGCCGAGGAGGGCTATTCTGGTGTCGAAGTGTTGGTCACCACCTGATTGTTCCTCTTCCAGTCCAAGAGAACCGAAAACTAACTTGGGATTAGCCGGGTCACTCCAACTGTTACCGATATCATCATTCGCGCCACTCACACCCAAGAGGTCCTCGGCGAGCAGGGCCGTCGTATCCGCGAGCTCACGTCGTTGATCCAGAAGCGGTTCAAGTTCCCCGAGAACTCGGTTTCGCTGTACGCCGCCAAGGTCCAGAACCGCGGTCTGTCGGCCGTGGCCCAGTGCGAGTCCCTGCGCTACAAGCTGCTGAACGGTCTGGCTGTCCGCCGTGCCTGCTACGGTGTCCTCCGCTTCATCATGGAGTCCGGCGCCAAGGGCTGCGAGGTCGTCGTTTCGGGCAAGCTGCGCGCCGCCCGTGCCAAGTCCATGAAGTTCACCGACGGTTTCATGATCCATTCCGGCCAGCCCGCCCGCGACTTCATCGACAGCGCCACCCGCCACGTTCTGCTGCGCCAGGGTGTACTAGGCATCAAGGTCAAGATCATGCGCGGCTCCGACCCCGAGGGCAAGGCCGGTCCGCAGAAGTCGCTGCCCGATGCCGTCACCATTCTCGAGCCGAAGGAGGAGACCCCCGTCGTGCAGCCCATCAGCCAGGACTACGGTGCCAAGGCCGCTCAGATGCAGGCTGCGGCCGAGGCTGCGCGCCAGGCCGAGCAGGAGGGTGCTGAGGAGGAGCCCGTTGCCGAGCAATAGGATGCTCCCGACTTCGGTGCTATGTCGTTCAAGCCGCCCGTCTCTCTGGACGATACTCTCTTGCACCCTGATGCTACTGCCGACTCACCTCCCCGTGTCTCCAACAACGCCGGCATTGACCCACAGCAGGTGGCCTACTCGCTCGAGCTCGGCTTTGCGGTTCCGTCGACTCCTGGCGACACTCAGGCTCTGGAAGATGACCTTGCTCCGCCGTCTTTCGAGCCCTTTGGTGGTTGGTAAATGGGGATGGGAACAGTAGGTAGGTAGGGATGGGGAAAGCGACGTACGGATGATCCCTCGGAATGGTCAAGCTAAGTGAACTTGGGCGTTTGTTGTTTGGCTCGCGTAGGGTTTCTCTTTTGCCCTGTTCTTCACTTTTACATTTTTCTTCTCTCTTTCTCTGCATTACTTGCGATCTCGGGATGGGGAAACGGAAAGAATGGTTGCTCTTTCTGGCCTGGCTCTGTAAACTGTTCACAGATAGCCTTAAAACGGGTTTAAATCCCAGGCATTCAAAACGGACGTTTTTTTTTTACTGATCCTCCTCCCATTCTGCATCTGTCACATGTGATCTTGCCTTCTGTCATCTGCCCCGACCTCATCAGCCAACGATGCGTCCAGGCGCTGGGGCCGTGTAGAATTGCGGCAACGCTATCCGCTACGCTACTTTCACTTGGAAGGGAGCTCAGCTCATGCTTCAATATATCTTACGAGTTATACACATTCACCTATGTTAAGTAGTATGTGAGAAACTGTGGCGCGGCATGGCGTGTCTTGCCTTCGCCCAAATCTTACAGATCTTTCCTGTCTCTAGTAGAAGCACCCAACCTTTAAAACGCCAGTGTTCCACCCACAGGTATTTGGATGTTGTTCTTTCCCTTGAAGCCTCGAGGCAGGTCCAGTCGAGAGAGAAAGTTGCGAGTGAGAAAGACAACAAGGGAATGAGCAGATGAAATGGGAAAATCAAAGGAAGCCAACGAAAATAGAAACATAGACGAGGAGAAGATGAAGGGACCGTTCCGGACCCTTGATCGCCAGATAATGCCCTCCTCATTCCCTTCCGTCTCTCCCAGGCTTAGACCAGACCAACGCCGCCCAGTGAGGGCTGAAAAAGCTCTTTGAGAACCCGAATCCTATCTGAGATGATCGGTCGTTTGGCTAGATAGCTAATACGCCCAAGACAGGGTGAACGCCGACATAGTGTGTCCGCATCATCGTACCCCTCCCTCTCCCATATGTGGCCAGGCGAAATTTACAGAAGAGTTAGGATTGAAACAGGTCATAGGAACAGATTGAAAAGGAAAACAAAAAACCACAAGAACTCCTCTGAACCTTTGGATTCATGCCGGATAGAAATCTTGGCGAGGATGAAGAAAGAAAGCAGCAAAAGAAAAAATACCCAAGAAACTGGGAATCATATGTATCCCACGGACGCGCATGCAATGCAAACAGTAGGTACGCAATAAGTCGTAGCAAAGAGAAACCAACTGAGCCGAGGGCAACATCTCAATCTAACCCTCCGAAGACTTGCTCGGCTGCAGCTCTATTGAGTCGTCATAATGCTTTGGTTCCGAGCTTCCATTCGCCAGGCCATTGCCATTGCCATTCTCGATCCCATTGCGGCGCGGGCGAGAGCCCGACTCCTCCTCGCTGTCCTCGGCGAGGTCGGTGAGACCGAAGCCCGCGGCCTCCTCCTCGTCGTAGGCGCGGATCAGCCCCTGGCGGTCGCCGTTGCTACCGACGCTCAGCCGGTGGCGGTGGCCGGGGCGGGCGCCGCTGATGCTGCTCCGGCGGGCCTCCATGCTCATGCGCGTCTGGATGCTGGACACCATGTCCGTCCCTGTCGCGTCGGTGTGGCCACTCGCCAGGCGCCTCCCGCTCGGGTCGGCGCGGGAGAGGTTCAGGAGGTAGACCCCTGTGAAGGTCACGAGGAACCCGCAGATGAGCGAGAGCGTGTTCACCGGATCAGTCGTGTTGAAGCCGCTGAAAAGAATGAAGGACGCGCAAAGGGTGGCGGTCGTGAAAGTGACGTAGTAGAGTGGGTTGACACTGACGGCGGAGGTTGAGTTTGCGTTAGTTACTAGAGATGGTGTGAGTTCAAAGAGCGGGAGAGCGCATACATATTTGTTGGGAACTGGCTGAGCGCCTTGTTGAAGTAGTTCATTTGCACCAAAATGCAGACGACCGTGATGATCATGAAGACGTAAGTTGATGGGGAGGTGAATTGGTTGTTCCCCTGCAATGTCAGCTTCAGCGCAATGCCGAACGCCTTCACCGACATGACCGAGACCGAGCCCACGAGCGAGCAGATCGAGAGGTAGATCAAGGGATTCTTCTTTCCGTGCACGGGAGCCACCCTATATATCATCACGGTGGCATAAATCGTGACGATGGCGGCGTAGAGCAGGAACCCTTGACAGAGGTACACATTGTTAGCCGCAAGGCCGACATCGGGAATATGGAGGCATGAGCCAGATTGAGCGAGATCCGATGAATTTCATAGAGACGGACAAGCAGGAGAGGGTATGGAAGGGGCTATAGAACGAACCTGGCTGAAGAGCGAAGTGCAAGATCTGGTCGATGGTCTCGATCTCCTCGTCTGGTGGGGCGTGGAGGACGATGATGACGGCGCCGATGAGGCATATCGCGCTGCCCAGCTTCCCAAGGGTTCCCAGCAGTTCATTCAAGAAGTAAGAGCCGAGAACGGCGCCGATCAGCACCGAGAGCGCTCCTAGAGGAGTGACGAGGATTGCCGGCGCAAAGGCGTACGCGGCGAAATTGCAGATCTCTCCCACCACCACTGTTTGTGCATCAGCGCAATGCGCCGACATTGTCAGCCGAAGTCAGTCATGTCACACGAGCGCCGTTCCCCCCTCTGGCACTCTTCCATCCCGTTACTCCTATTTAGCCGGGGGAAATTGGGGCATGGCTCACGCGTTCCGATTCCTGCCCACCATAATGGGTTCTTCAAGTAGACGAAGCCGTCGCCCTCGAAGCCATGCCTTTGTTCAGCTTGTTGTAGGCCCTAAACCGAGTGGAATTAGTAAAATGTTCGATTATGGCATTTCGAGCGCGTGCGGTATGGCATCGTATAGCGTAGCGGGAGCGACAGGAGTTGAGGCAAAGTTCTGCGGTTGGGCGGTACCTTTTTGGTTATCACAAAACTTGTGCCTGCGCAGAGAGAAAGGCTTTGGTCAGTCGCAACCTAGACAGCAAGAGGGAGTTCGTAGATCGACGAGTAGACGAGGCACCTATACCGATAGCTAAACTTGAAGACATAGCCAGGGCTAGGCCGATGTATCTATACCGCAAAGCAAGAAGGTTAGCGCGAACGGAACCTCTCGAAGTTGAAGCCAGCGTCGAGGTGGACATAGTCCTCGCGCATCACTGGAGAGGACAGGTGGACTGTGGTGGGGAGCTGCATACTTCTCCTCTAGCATCATCTTGAACAAGAGAAAAGGGGAAAAGAAGAACAAGGAAAGAAAGAAAAGAAGAAGAAAAAAAAAGGAAAGAGAGAAACGAATGGGAGGGCTCGCGATGATGCGCAACCCGTTGTTTCTGAATTATGTGATTATGCAGGACGACCAAGCGCACAATCGAGTCGGGGGAGAGAATCTGTTTTTTGGTGCTTTAATCGCCGATGGGATTGGGTTCGGGTCCAGCGGTGACAGACAGGATCGAGGACCCAGGGTGAATAAGACCCAGGGTCGGCCGGGTCTGTATGTCGTGAGGCGAGGGAGCGGCGGTGATCCAAGGTCGGCCAGCGTCGACTCGACTCGCTGTGATCTTCCCTGTCTGCTGACTGTATTGACTGTATCGTAGTATCTATCGGTAGCGCCACCCGAGATGCTCGCGCCGGGCGAGGAAATGAATGCGATTGATCACGGTTGGAGGAGGGAGAGAGTCGGCGAGCGGCGAGATCCTCGCGAACGAGAGTTGAGGATTCTGCGTCGGTTGCGGCGATGCGATAGTTCGTTTCGATGATGCATCAAAGAGAGAGCGTGTGGCGGCGACGAACTTTGGGTTTCGGTGGTCGTGGCCAGTTTGGAGGATCCGGCTGTCGTCTCGCCTGCCGACACGTACAAGCCAAAGGAGAGGGTCACGGACACGGATAAAAAGGTGGGTTTGGTAGGCGGTGCGGCGGTGGTGGGCTGGTTTTTTTCGGCCCCAGCCAGGTTCAGGTGTTCAGGTGTTCAGGTCCAAATTCGATCTAATCCAATGGGGTGGGTTCAAAGGCCCGTACGCTGCAAAAGCAAGGAGGGGGGGAAGAGTGGCGAGGTGGCCAGCCAAACAAAAGCCAAACTCCGAATAGGGGATGGAATTTTGATGGGTGGGAACAGGGGGTTTTAACGTTTGAGCAGCAGGAGCCTGCCTGACTGGAAGCTCTGAACCAAGATCACCTCACCGCCAAGACCACCAGACAGCACCTCAGGCGCTGTACGCAAATCGCCTAGCCCAGTCTTTCGCACAGCAAGCCGGATAGGCGGGACACGAATTGCGACGCCAGAGCGCCGGGGTGCTTCCTGAGGGTTCAATTCGAACATGAACCCTGCAACGAGAATTTCTCCCGCATCCGGGGCATTGTTTCAGGGAACGTTGGCACCTCGGCCCCTTGTTCCACGATCGATATGATGAAGAGATCGGGTCCGTGACGAACTCCGCTCTAGCAGGAAACGAAACAGATCTTCCTCCGAGAGCAAGGAAAGCCCGCTTCCATTTTCTTTCTTTCTTGTGGTGCTGTAGCTGGTTGCCGTCATACATGACAACGCATTTGTTCAGTTCGTACTTGATACCCTTCAGTGCGAATAGTAGCCCACATTGCGTGTCTCGTTAGATCAGGGCTAGACCCTAGATTATCAAAGCCCCCATTGCAAAAGCAAGGCTCACAGGCCAACTAGAGCCTCAATAGGACGGGAACAAGGAAAGAAGCCAATCTCGCGCCAGCTCAATTAAGGAAGGCTTGACTGGTTCGGCTCCATGTCAGGATGGTCGGGCCTCCCGCAGGAACCACCTCTCACATCAAGTTCTTAGCTCCTCTTGATTGAGAAATAATACAGGTTGTAGGTAGTATCCATGATCTGTTCTAGACCGTCCCAAGTTGCAGTTATCTAGGGCCAGCAGCGTCAACAAATTGAACATTGAAACTGTCACCTCATCTCCATATGTCCGGAAATTATTTTTCAAGAAAAAGTCATTAACAACTCTACCAAGCGAGCACAGCCTCACTAGGCTGCCGCGTCACGAGTGGGCTAGCTAGTTAACAAACCGGACACTACGAAGTGCCAGACTGACAGGAGATATTTCCCCTTCGTATCTGGCAAGGGTATATGAAAGACCGAGAAAAAAAAACGTCCCTTTTCCGCCGCCTGCTCACCCCCTCTCTCACCGCTACCCTCCCCAAGGAGTGCTTTAAATAAAGAAGTTTTCGAGAAAGATAAAAGGCACCGAACCGTTATCGTCCTCCAGGGTGAGAAAGATAGAACGCCCCCTTCCCATAAATGGATACTGGCTGCCAACCAGCGCCCGAAGCCAAAAACGCCCTTTGTGACCACTCAGCCTTGTGCCCGATACTCTACCAAGCCGAGGTCCACCCCCATTTCGAGCCCGTGGAATGACCAATTCCGGCCGTCTTTTCGTTCTCTTGTTTTGTGCTTGTTTTTCGTTGTCCACAGGATCAATACAGGAAGGCAGGAAAGAGGTAAGGTACGGGCTGAGGAAAAAGAAGAGCCCATAAGAATACTAAAACAGGGGGATGGGACGAAGAAAGAAAACCCGTCCTCTCTCTCGAAGTGCGTCACCAAGCATCAGAACCAACCGCGTCTTCCACCAACAAATGCTCCCTAGATAAATCATCCCGAAGGAGAAAGCGGCTTTTCTAGTCGCCAGCTCGGACTGTCCTGCCGAATCTCATCGCGAGAGTTGCTTGGTCGGTACATATGGACAGAGTCTCTCGGTAAAGTCGCGTCGTCGATTTGACGGGTCGAAGAAGGGGCATATTTGCCCGTTACTTGCTGCTGTTGTCGTTGATTTCTTGAATGGTCCGCCGTCGAAACTTACCTAGATAGACCGCTATACGTGGCGCCGTTTCGGATTCGTTGTCGCGACCGGAAATCTGCTGTCGGGGTCGCCGTATGTGCGTATCGTATCAACTACGAGGGGTTTGGGGAGGGAAACTCGATCAAAAAGCCGAAAAAGGAAAGAACAAGAAAGGAAAACACGCGAAGGGGCTGGGATGCTCCCTCGTTGGATCTGGACAAGTCGAGTAGCAGATGCACTTGCAACAAGCTACTGGAGGAGCCAGTGTCGGCAACAGACACCCCGGAAAGCGAATACAAGAAAGCATGGAGCGAGACCGGGTGATTTAGGCTCGAAGACGCTTGACCTCTGTAAAGAAATAACACGGCATTGTCAGCATGAGAATCAAGAGCAGTCTTGTAAGGATGCAACCCATTCAGGGGGAAGAAATGGGAAACGTACCATGCCCCTCACCTGACTCCTCGGAATCATCTAGTTCGCGGCCTCGCTTCCCAGTAATGCTGCCAGGCGGAGAGGCAGCAGCATCAGCGGTAGCCTCGGTGCCAGCCGCGACAACGTCATTGTCCTCCCAGTCGATTTCATCAGGATCGATTTGGTGGCCAGCGTCGGCTGAGCGCTCGTGTCCGTCGTCTGCGGCAGCAGCCACTGAGTCGTCCGCAAGGCCATCTTCCTCGAAATCGATCTCATCGCCATTCAGAGTTGCAGAGGCGCTGGTCTGTCCGGAGGCTATCTCCTGAGCGGAGTAGGTAGGCGCTGGAACACCGTCGCTCGCCCCGGCCACCGCTGCCGTCGTGTCGAAGTCTAGCTCTGGTTCTGCGTCCCACTCGCCATGAGGGGAATGTAAAGCCGCGTTAAGTCCGGATTCGTGGTCTTTATGACCCCACAGCATATTAGCGTTATCCAGTATCATTTGCGTGTCGTGCGAGAATGCGTCAAGTAGAATATCCCAGTCTTCTGAGTCGCGAGCCACAGAATGCTCGACGCCAGAGGCCAGTTCTTGTGCGTGGACCGAGCCCGCACAGCGACTGTCCTGGTAGCTAGTCGAGGAATTCTGGACGCCCATACAAGATCTGGAATCTTGAAGCCGGCTGTCGCACAGTTGCGGCCTCGGCGCGCTGGCCGGCCATGGTGAAAGAGACGCATGCGAGTACGAAGGTTCCCAAGAGATTGGAGGGTAATTACCATCGTGGTGCTCCTCGAATGTGCCATCCACATGCTCATCGACAAGAGGCGGATTCGCATCTTCATCGAGGTCATTGCCATCCCAAGCATCGATCTCCTCAGCTGCGTGCGAAGCTCTGAGGTCTGTCGACTCGTCAATGGCATGGGGGTGGCCTTGGGAGGCGAGGGTTTGATCCTGGTTTGCACCAGCTTCGGAGGGGTGGGTGTCAGGATTCTCCAGGTCAAAGTCCAGTTCGTTCTCGTGGGAATCTGCGCCCACACCAGAATCGCCATGCCACAGCTCACTGCGGCTATCTCCGTCTTCTGCGACATGGCTGGCGCCGTCATTGTCGAGCTCATGCTGCTCAGAGGGCTCGGTATCCTGGTTGGGTTGAGCGGAGCCTTCGAGTTCCTCGCTCTCAGCGAATTCCAACACATCGGCTGAGACTGTGTCACGCCCCGCGTCTTGACCAGGCGCATCTCCAGCGGAGCGTTTGTCGAGACCGGAGTATGTAGAATGTACTAAGCCGTCCGGGGCAGCCTCGTCGACCACTTGATCGTACGAACCGCCGAGGAGCATGTCCCCATCCTCGTCATCGGGCTGGCCTTCAGTATCGATGGCAGATTCAGCTTCCTGATCGGCCGGGCCATCCTCATCGAATGCGCCCTCGTCGTCTTCGTCATTGTGGGCACTGTTGCCCGCACCCAGGTCGCCTCCGGAAACATCACTACTACCTTGGGCATAAGCCTCATCTTCGTCAGGTGAGAGGTCCCTGGTGAGGTGCTCTGGGTATGAGAACCTCAGGGATGCGAGTCCTTCTCCGTTGCGAGCACTCTCCAGGAGATTCTCCAGGCGGCGCGAGCAATGCAGCCTCGTCACAAGGAACACCACGACAGCGTAGTCATCGGGTCCATCGGACTCATCGTTCCGGACAAGCTGGTGATGAAGATCGATGATCTTTCCGAATGTCGTCTGATCCAGGAACTTCTTGTCCATAGTCTATGATTGAAGTCGGTTAAGTCAGCAACGTATAGAGCGGACATGGTGGAGGATATTACAATACACACTTACCTCAGAGAATTCCAGACCTAGGCCCTCAATTCGCATCACCAGCTCTTCATCTCGAGAGATATCTTCGTTGATGACTTCGTGGAGGCTGTCCAGAAACTGGGAGAGGGGGTAGTCGAGAGCATCCATGTCCGAGAAAAAGTAGGACCAAGCATCGTCCGAGTCCGACTTTGAGAACAGAGAGTACTCTGTCCGGCGATAGAAGACCCGAACGTCGGGCCGGTTAGAGAAATCGCCTGAATCAGGCTGCGAGACGTCAACGTCCTCAATCTCCTCGCCATGGTCGCTACGACCGTGATGTAACTCATCGATCAACTCGTCGAGGCCATAGCCCGAAGTCGAAGCGTTTGCTTGTTCCAGAACACTCATGTCTCCATCCACGGGCTCCGGGGCGTTGTCAGAATCACCCTGGAATGCATGGAGCTCCAGGGATGCATGATGCTCCAGAATCTCTGAAGTGCCGTCTTCGCCGTTCGTGTCATCAATCTCGCCTTCCATACGCGGGAACGCGGCGCTTTGCAGCACAGAAGACGCCGTGTTGTCCTCACCAACTGCACCATGAATCGAGGCTTCGTCAAGCAACCAAGCCTTAGAGGTCGCTTCATCGTCTTCGTCATAGTGCAGCTCCTGCGCCTTAATGGCATCGTTCTCGTAAGCGCGACCAAGGTCGGCTGATTCGTCGACTAATTCGTCCGTTTGACCATCGTGAAAAGCGTGGTCGGGGATGGGCTCGGCGACTGTGTCGGCGACGTCATCAGAGACGTCACGAGGAAATGGGACCGAATTGTCGGCATCTTCAACCTCAACAGTCGACGCCTGTACATGGCCATATTCCTCGTAGTCATCCTGGACATCTCCAGCGATCGCCGAGGCAGCAGAACCAACGTCTTGGTGGTGCAAAACGTCTTCTCCCACCGCGACACTGTCATCGAGATCGACGTGAAAATCGTCGCCATCATTGTCTGGGCCCGACTGGCCATGGCTAGCAGTCGGGAAGTCGGTCAGGAGTCCGTCATTCGCATCGAAGGTGATTTCGTCCAGGTCATCCTCCTGACCACCGAGATCAAGCTTCTCCTGCGTCGTCGTCAACTGTCCATTGACACGATCCTCGAAGTCGATCTCGTCGCCATGTTCGGAATGACCAAGATTTTCCGCAGCTAGTATGTCGACCGACATGATTGCCAGTAGGTAGATACGGCGGCGAACGCCTTGAGATGGTCGGATAGATCTGAGGGGGTTATTTCAGTGCGATCTTGGGGGTCCGAATGTGTCTACTTCGGGTTGGGTTAAACCTTGCCCATTTTGTCAAGAACTGCAGTGCAAGGAGGAGTAGGTCGAAATGATGGCGTTCGGAGTTGATACCAAAGAGAGGTAGGGCTTGGGGAAGTGAGTTGGATTGACCGATGACTGGTCGGTCGTTGTAGGCAGTGACGGACTCCGGGCGGGTACCAGGTGCCTAAGGAATATGTGGCCGTGGCCGGAAAGAGGTAGGCAGTGATCAGGAACCCCGAAACTTAAGAGGTAAAAGGGAGATAGATTCTCTCAAGTGAGAGATGGAAAAGGCAGATAAAATGGATCGTGACCAGAAGCATCCGTGTCAAGTTTGGGAGGTAGGAATTGAAGCTTCCTTCGTTGACGTTGGACGAGAGCATGAACAGAACTCAAAGTGCGAACGCGTGAAATCATCCAACGCAGCCGGGTCCGGAAACGGCTTAGTCCGGATCCAGCTGCGCAACCCCACCTCCCCTTGCTCAATTCCGCACGGACCACGCCCACATTTCAAGAGGACACTCTGAGAATAAACTGGCGGGCTGCTGGGCGTCGAGGCAGCTGTAACAAGGAGAGATATCGGTACTTCGATTCGACTGCTTCGATTCGACTCCTCCATTGTTCTCATCTTCTACCCTAGACTGTGTTCTTTCAATATCTTGATAATACCAATCTACGACTTGGCCAGCTCGGCTTGCCCAAGATGGTAAGGGAACCTTTCTCTCATTCTCATGTTGTCACCCGCCCCGCCAAGCTCGGGATGGAGGCGAGATGTCCGTTTAGTTGTACATGCCACGACGTCAACTAATGCTTGAGTTGCCCTTGACAGGTGGTCCTCGCAGCATCCATCTGCACCCGCGGCGGGAAGGCGGTCCTGTCTCGGCAGTTCCGCGAGATGCCCCGATCCCGAATCGAAGGGCTGCTGGCGTCATTCCCTAAACTCGCCGACAGCGGCACGCAACACACTACGGTCGAGCAGGACAGCGTCCGCTTCGTCTACCAGCCCCTAGACGAGCTATACATGGTGCTCATCACCAACCGCCAGTCCAACATCCTGCAGGACATCGACTCGCTGCATCTGTTTGCCCAGGTCGTGACCAGCACCTGCAAGAGCCTGGACGAGCGGGAGATCGTCAAGAACGCCTACGAGCTGCTCAGCGCCTTCGACGAGCTGGTTACTCTAGGCTATAGGGAGAACCTCACCATCAGCCAGATTAAGACATTCCTGGAAATGGAGAGTCACGAGGAGCGTATTCAGGAGATTATTGCCCGTGTAAGAATTACTACACTTATTCCACTACCCGCTGTTCCCCACTTCCTATGGACAATTTGCCTAGAACGCACGAACTCTGACCCCCTCTCAGAACAAGGAGCTGGAGGCCACCGAGGAACGGAAGAGGAAGGCCAAGCAGCTGGAGATGCAGCGGAAAGAATCCGCTCGCAGCGGTCGCGCTGGCGGCATGGGTGCGCCCAGGACGACTGCTTATCCGACTTACACGCCTCCATCCCGCCCAGCCGTCACAAGTACATACGACACGTACGAAGCGGAGAAAAACAAGTCCAAGTAAGTCACACATCTGCCATCTTAAACCTACCTTCGGAATATGCTGACCAGCGTGTTTCTCTCTATAAGGTTTACCGCGCCGAAAGGCAAGGGGATGCAGCTTGGCAAGAAGTCCAAGACCACAGACATGTTCGAGCGCGTGCGCGGCGAGATGGGCTCCGAAGTCGACGACAGTCCCCTTCTGCCAGCCGCGTCCTCCGCCGGGGCCTCTGCCGCGGCACCAGAGGCTGCGGCGCCGCGGCATTCTACAAGCATGGACCGTGACTCCATCCACATCACCGTGTCCGAGAGCATAGGCGCCAAGATATCTCGGGAAGGCACCGTAAACTCGATCACGGTCAGCGGAGACCTGAACCTGCGCGTTTCGGACCCGAGCCTCACCAAGATCAAGCTCAACCTGAGCGCCACGCCAACGCATGGCGCCCAGTTCCGCACGCACCCGAACGTAGACCGCGGCCTCTTTACAAGCTCCAAGGTGATCCAGATGAGCAGGCCCGAGCGCGGGTTCCCCGTCAACAACTCGGTCGGCGTGCTGCGCTGGCGTGCGACGCCCAAGGCCGACGACACCAGCGCCCTACCCATCAGCTTCACCGTGTGGGTAAACAAGGGCGGCGACGGAAACTGCACCCTGACGGTCGAGTACGAGCTCACAGGCGGCGACGAGCTGAAGGACGTCAGCGTCATCATCCCATACTCGAGCGCCGAGCCGACCGTCTCCAGCTTCGACGCCACTTATGAGGTGTCCGGCGACAGCCTAGAGTGGTCGATCGGCACAGTCAACGAGGAAAACGCCAACGGATCGTTCGAGTTCGAGGCCATGGCGGACGACGAGAGCGAGTTCTTCCCCATGCAGGTCCGCTTCTCGAAGACAACGCCGTTTGTCGACGTGGACGTAAGTTGTTTATTCGCTTTTGGAATCCCCCTACTCGAGTGGTATCCACTCTTCATTCTCCCGTTCTTCTCCCTTATACTGACGTGAATGATAGGTCTTATCGGTGTCTTTGGTGGAGATGAATGAGGACGTCACGTTCTCCAAAGATGTCAAGTCGACGGCCGACTCGTACTTGATTGAGTAATTGGGAAAGTAGTAGACAAAAGTCTAAGCAATGCCACGGCGCGGACTTCTATCTCTGGCAAACCTACCGATCTTATTCAATAGATGTTTTGTGGTGTTTTGGGCCTTGCGGGTTGGGTTCGATGAGCAGAAAAAAGGGGCTTACATGGTCATGTTGGGAGCGAGGCTATGATTCCATGGTTCCTTAAAAACTGCTGCGAGACGGGACTGATCGATCATATGAAAAATGCAATCCCAGGCTCCGTGAAGCGATATTCTCCAAAACTCATACTTCCTGAGATGCTTGAAGTTGTTCCAAGTGTACGTCGTATGGTGCAGATAGGATGGATATGTGGTTGCATTGGTGCATGACACCCACCTCCACTTACCCGAGTGGAGAGGATATCACACGGCCGAGTCCCGGAGAATTACCCGCCCTGGCATAGCTGGACTCATCGGGCTCGTCCGGCCGTGGTGATGCCAGAAGAAATGGAAGGCGCCACCGGCGTGTTCAGTACCTACCGTACCTACCTGGTATTTAATCGACCGGTTCGGTTGGCTCGAGCGTAAACGGCTGAATTGTCCGTGTCTGTCTCCACGCGGTCTCTTCCAAGCAATCCTTCTCTCCATTTATGCCTTCATCGGTTTCCCAGACAGCGACCCTTTCAATCCGGTGATCGACAGAATATCATACTACGTACGAGCGTACATGCAGCTACAAAATGGCAACTGAGCAAAATAGCAAGCCGACGGACCAGCCGACTGTCAAGCTTCATTGGTGGGTAATTTGCCATTGCTTTCCCCAGGATCCAGGATACCCCGAGTCTCAACCAGCTTCTCCACCCATCGACGAGAGGACCGACAAACACGTGCTAATTCCTACCATTTATCTCATGCGGTGCACGTTTGGATCAACAGGCTGGACCGCTCACGCGCCCAGGGCATCCTGTGGCTGCTAGAAGAGCTCAAGGTCCCCTACGAGCTGGAGATCTACCACCGGCAGGAGAACCTACTCGCTCCGCCGGAGCTGACCAAGCTGCATCCGCTGGGCAAGTCGCCTGTGGTGACGATCCTCCCCGCCGGCGCCCCGCTCGACAGCCAGCCGGTGGTGCTGGCCGAGACGGGGTTCATCGCCAAGTACCTGTGCGACCATTTCGGCGAGACGCTGGCCCTCGTGCCGAAGAGGTGGAAGGATGGCCAGGAGGGCAGGATCGGCGGCGAGACGGAGGAGTGGATGAGGTGTCAGCATCTGCTCCAGTATGCTGAGGGCAGCTTCATGCCGTATCAGCTGCTGACGGGTCTCATGGAAGGTAATGCCGGTCCTCTCCTCACACGGAGAAACAAATGAGTTGTTTTTTTCCCTGTTGCGCTATCTTTGCCAACCTTTGCCAGCCTTTGCCAACCAACTTACCATTCTGTAACCTCCTACACACAGGCCTCAAGGGCTCGGCAGTGCCATTTCTGATCCGGCCGATCACATCCGCGATCGCGAACCGCGTCACAGCCTTCCTGGTGTTCCCCAACGTCAGGGCGAACCTGGCGTTCCTGGAGAAGCAGCTCGAGACGTCCCCCGCCGGCGGCGGCTACCTGTGCGGGGCCCACCTGACGGCCGCCGACATCGTCATGGCCTTCCCGCTGCTGGTGGGCAAGCCGACCTACGCGGGGCTGGGCAGGTGGGAGAAGGGCTCGCCGCAGGAGACGTTCCCCAAGGTGTGGGCCTACATGGCCCGCATCGAGAACGAGCCGGGCTGGAAGAAGTCGGCGGACAAGATCAGGAGCATCGAGGGCAAGTTTGCGGTAGCGCCGGGGAGCGAGGCCACCTAGCTATCTTCCAAGGTTCTGAGGTCGTGGCACCAGCTTAGCTTACCTGCCCACCTGTGTCTGTACATAAGCTATTCAGGAGTTTCGACTTGAACAGGTTTCATCCTCCTCGGGCGGTTGTGTTCCTGGCATTGTACTTCTAGGTGTCTACGGCCCGTTTGATTATCACCCAAAATGGAAATTGGCTCCTCTCACCGGCGAGTCATCCGTATGACGATGTGTTGATGACAGTGTGCTACCGGCTGTAAGTGATCCGTATACTAGTACCGAATCTGACCGAAACCAACACCACTTCGGCGCGGATATGCGGTATGAAGAGGTAGCTATCTCCGGGTTTGAAGAATGGCTGTTGGCTCGGTCGCTGGCCTCTGGCCATGACCAGGCCCGTCGGCCAATAACAACCTCAATGCCTTCCCTAATACTCCCGGGATCTACGTTCGCCCTTCGCGTTTGAAATCCGGTCGCTCTAGTTGGCGTCGATGGCCTCCATAGGGCTGACCCAAGGCGGGCTGGTCGCAGGCCAAGCCTCCATCAATGTTTCCCGTGTCGGGCTTGCAGGCTTGGAAGCTTGGAAGGCTTGGTTGTAGGTTGACCGGCCGAGTGGTCGCTGGTGTGGAGTGAGGGTCGCTATATGCGCTGCAAGATGCGCTGCAAGCCCCACAGCCTCACTGCAGTGTCAAAATCATTGATGCGATATGCGCGAGATTCGACACTGTATCCCAAAAGGCACAAGGACTGCTAGAACTTGCCTGCCTGCTTGTCTGGTCACCCAACAACGGTACCGTACCCGCAGCAGCGGTCCGCCGTATCTTGTGCCTGGTCGCCCGTGTAAGACTCGCCCCCAAGCTGTTGTGATCTGTGAGTGATCAGAAATGTTAGTCATTGTGTTTTCGCCGCTGACATTTAATGAGCATGGTGGTTCGTTCCAACAGAGTGGTGTCCCCAGATCGCTTGGCGGGCATGACGTCAAAGCTCAGAGGCTTATGGAGGTGGGGGAAGAAAAAAAAAAGAAAGGACGATCCGTCGACGCAGCTAAACCCAACCATTCTTCAATGAACAACAATTGACTCAGTCCCATTCACGAAGAGAATCCAATTGGATTCGTTGGACCTGTTCCACCATCTTGATCGTGAATCCTCACTCCTCAGGCCAACCTAATGGCCGAACAGGGGGGTCCAGAATGCTCGCAGTCCCAGCCGCATTCGCCCTTGACACAGGTCCCCGCGCATGTCGCCCAATGGCCTGGACGATTCGGGACGCAATGTCAGCCCGAATTGATGGCGGTGTGACCCTGTGAGAGCTAGCTGTACCTGGAAGAGTGGAAGAGGAGGAGAGCAGAAGCACTGCAGCACGGGGGCACACTGCACACATCAGAGAGCCTCGGGAGTCGGGACGAAGACCGAGGAGGGGCCAGACCCAGCCTGGCAGCCCAAATAAGCCGCACATCACCGTAAGGAAGTCCTTGCACAAATAACAGAAGGAATTAAGAGATGCTGGGATGCTGGGGAGGGGGACCCTGGAGACGAGCGGAAGGATGGATCGTCAGCACTCACCTCACCCTCCCTCCATCTCACCCTCATTCTCCTTCAAAGAGAACAGCGAAAGATGGAGCCGGTCTTGGCTTCCTCCTTCCGCCTTCCCCCATGGCCTGGTGTTCTTCGGCCTCGCACCGATAGACTACATAGAAGCGGCGATCCCCTCCTCCTTTCTATGCTTTCACTTTTCTTGAATTCCTTTTCCTTTTTGTTGCCTCCCCACGACGATCCCCCATGCGTCTTATGCAGCCCCAGCCTATTAGCTGCCCACTACGAAACCCTACGGCTGAGGTTGGGGAGATATTGGATGCGGTGCTACTCTGCTAGTGGCCCTTCACAGCCTCCCTAAACCAAACACCATCGTGCTACGGAATAGGCACCCGGATTTCCTAATCCAAGTCAAGTTCTTCTCTTTTTTTTTGTGTTAAGTACCGCAATCGACGTCGTCAGAAGAAGAAGCTACTAGTTCGCCGCCCGCTGTCTGGCCTCCTTGGGTGCTCCTCCTCCGTGCCCTCTCAAATACTGCGAGTATCGGGCTACTCGTATTCCGTATCTATCCGGAGAGACAGGAGCAACAGGGAAGACCGGTCTGGCGATTATCTCTCAACGGGATATTCCCCGTTGCCCCATCCCATTTCTGGGGGTTTTTCATGTGATCCGTCTCCTGAACTCCAGGGATTGAGGCCTTCTCGAATTTTTCCCCGCGTACTATGTGGGTGCCTTCCTAGCAATAACTCCGAGGAACCCGGAAGGTCCCAACTGTCAGTCAGTAGACTATTATCCGTTATTTGCCTACTTAGCTCCGCACTTATAAATCGTCCCAAGTTACCTGTTATCCTTCACTTTCTAGCGCAGCAGCCATGACTGACGTATTTCAGTCATAGTCACGCACCTCCGGCTTTGCTTGGTTGGCTAGCTAGAGAGAGTGAAGCAGGGAGCCACAATCAGCAGGTTCAGATCACAAGATGGCGATCCGAACTCTCAGTAACCCCGTGCCAAGCTCAGGGCCAGACGCAATGGATTCCGAGAAGTCACAACAGACGTTTCTCCGGAACGAGCTGAAGGTAGACGCGCCGAGTGCCGCAACCGAATCAGCACCGGAGGACGATGCACTGCTATACGGCGATCAGGACGATGCGCGGACCTTCATGCAACCGGCCCTCAGTCCCATGGCAACGCGCCTCACGTCGCCCAGGACCCCTGCCGCCGAGAAGGCCGCGGCGATGGAACGAGAGCTGGATAGCTTCTTCGACCCTTTCCCCGGCCGTGACGCAGAGGGTTCTGGCGGTATCCAGCCTACAATCTCCTCGGTCCTGTTAGCCCCTGCATCTCAGCCACCCTCTTCCTCCCCGCCCCGGGTGGCAGACGTGCTCGACAAAGGCAAGGATAGCGAGCCATCCGAACCCGGCGCAGGAGTCGAGGCTACGGTGCCGTTTCCCCAGCTTCCCCAACTCCCATGGCAGCAGCACAAGCCGTCACCACTCATCCCATCATCGTTTCTACCACAGTCACCCCAACAGCAACAACGTCAACAACAGCAGCAGCCAGACAGCACGAAACAGTCTGCTCTAGCGGGCGTCTTCGGCGAGGGCCGACACCGGCGGTCATCATCCGTCGGTACAGATGCCCTGAAGAGGCTATCAAAGGCTCTTCCCTCACTATCACTGCCCACCGGCCTGTTCCCCAACATCAGCACGTCCTCGTTCTTCTCATCCACCTCGTTCTTGTCCACCACCCCTTCCCCTCAGAAGGCCGCATTCACCTCTTCGCACTCGGGCGTCGCCTCTCCTTCAACCCCTTCATCATCAATACGCCGAACCCAGCCCAACATCCGCAGAGTTGAAGCCGCCAGCGCTTCTCCCCGGCCGCCCTCTATCATCTCCATCCGAGAGTCACACACACTACGCAGGTCCACGTCGGCCGATTCGTTGCTGTACACCACGCTATCGAGGGTGTCTTCCTTGGGGGACGACGACCGCTTTGGGGGCATACGCGATCAGGTCAACTCGCGGTTCAAGGCCATCGTGGACAGCTTCGACCGTCCATCCTTCAAGATGCCGCAGCTTCCCAGTATGCCATTTTCCTGTCCAAGCCATACATACACGAAGTGACCTCTGCGTGCTTGACAGAGCCGCTCTTGACAAATGAAGAATTACTAACGATGAAATTCTCTTCTCTAGATATAATCTCCACGCCCCTAAAGAAGAACTCCGCCACGGCTAGTGTGGAGGACTCGAACGTCTACGTGAGAACAAGAGCAGCCCCCACAGCCAACGCCAAGGCCGCCGCGTCCCCTCCAAAGGACGGCGCAGCCATGATGGACGCCGTACTAGAGACACTCACAGGCGACATCGTGATCATGGGCGGCTACAGGGGGTCGGTTCTCCGGTCAGCGGAACCGCCGCACCGCCAGCTCTGGGTCCCCGTCAAGGTCGGCCTGGGCATCCGCAAGGTCAACCTGGAGATCGGCCTGGACCCGGAGGACGAGGAGACGATGCACGAGCGCATCTTCGCGTCGGGCATGCTGCAGAACATCGGGCCCGTCGACATCTCGCGCCGCCTCTTCCGCAAGCTGCGCGAGAGCCCCAACGCTCGCTCTGGGAAGCTCCGGGTGCACGACTTCGCGTGGGACTGGCGGTTGAGCCCCGCGCGGTCGTCGCGACAGCTCATCACTTTCCTGGAGGGCCTGCCGTGCAACAAGCAAGGCAATGGCAGCGGCGGAGCCATGGTGCTGGCGCACAGCCTCGGCGGACTGGTCACGCGCCACGCCGTCAACCAGCGACCAGAGCTGTTCGCGGGCGTGGTGTACGTCGGCGTGCCGCAGCGGTGCATCAGCATTCTGGGGCCCCTCCGCAGCGGCGACGCGGTCCTGCTGAACGAGAAGGTGCTCTCGGCGCAGGTCAACTTCTCGTTCCGCTCGAGCTTCGCCCTCCTGCCCGAGGACGGCTTCTGCTTCCTGTCCAAGGACATGAAGGAGACCTACCCCGTCGACTTCTTCGACCCGGAGGCCTGGGTGCGCTACAAGCTGAGCCCCTGCACCGAGCCGAACGCCCCGCTGGCCCAGCAACCACCGTCGGCTTCAGCAGCGATCAATGGCTCTAGCAGTGGTGGTGGTGGTGGTGCGAGCAAACGCAGCAGCACGATCTTGCGCGATCTCTCGAGCAGCTTTCCCAGCCTTCCGTTGCGCGGGAGGAGCGGGAGCGACGCGAAGGGTTTCGGTGGTGGTGGTGGTGGCGGCGGCGGCGGCAAGGCGGGCGAGTCATCTGCCTCTGGCGGCGCCGCCAGCAGCAAGAGCAACGCCAACAAGCCCCTAGCAGCGCGCAGCCGGAGCCGGAGCAAGAGCAAGAGCCGGTCGCAGAGCCGCCAGCGGAGCAGCAGCAGCCGCCGCTCATCCCCGGACTCCCACACCCCGGCCTCTTCCTCACCCGCGTCTCCCCCCTTAACCAGCCCCCCCGACTCCCAAGGCGTCACCAGCAGCAACAACAGCAGCAGCAGCAGCAGCCGCGTGCTCGCCTACCTCACCCGCACCCTCGCCGAGACGAAGCAGTTCCGCGCCGAGACGCAGCACGTCCCGGCCCTCAGCGAGGCGAACGCATACCCGCCCGTGGCGGTCATATACGGCAAGGACACGCCGACAGTGTACGGCGCGCGTGTGGCGGGGCGCGACGCCATCAGCACGGCTGAGGCGTACGACGACCTGGTGTTCCGGTCCGGGGACGGAGTCGTGCTCGCCCGCGAGGCGATGCTCCCGGCAGGGTACGATGTCGTGCGGGGCGGGAGGATCAGCACCGAGAAGGGCCACATATCGATGCTGGGCGACTTTGGGGCCGTGGCGAGGGCGATCGAGGCGGTGAGGAGGGGGAGGAGGAAGGGGATCGGGTTAGGGGTCGGTGCTGTGG
Source organism: Ophioceras dolichostomum (assembly GCA_003049485.1). Lineage (NCBI taxonomy): Eukaryota > Fungi > Ascomycota > Sordariomycetes > Magnaporthales > Ophioceraceae > Ophioceras > Ophioceras dolichostomum. Next base: position 34,058 of record PYST01000038.1, on the reverse strand, counting down.
CGGGGAAGATGACTAGTGCTGCTGCTACAATGACGACGACGAGTGGGACGGCGGCGGCGGCGGCGGGGAGGTTGCAGTAGGAGCAGTACAAGGAAAACAATAGGTGGTGTGTTTAGGATGGTGAGGATTAGCGGCTTCTCTTCTTTATCTACCTTCATATATTTAACGGTCTTCTTACGAGATCATAGGGGTTTCTTTCAGGTGGGCGGCGCGCAGGAGGGAGGAGTTCGGTGCTGAGTACCTACCTACCTCCATTGGTACCGAGGTAGCTTACGTTCCTAGGGATTGGTGTACAATCGTGTTGGTGACTTTTCATTCTGGTTTTTTTTTTTTTTTTTTTTGTATCCTGAAATCCGATATACGACCGGTTTTAAAACCTAGGTCCAAGATCAGGGGGGCAACTCCTATGGTCTAGGTGCGAACGGAAAAAGAAGAAAGAAAATCGAGAGAGAAATATAGGAATGAGAACAGGAAATGAAAAGGATTGGAAAAGAAGACAATAAAACGGAAAGAAAAGAAACCATGTCACCGACACGGTGCTTTGTCGAACTCCATCCACCCTTCCACCTCCTCTTTTTCGTCTGTTTTTCTGCTTTGCTTTGCCTTGCTTTGCTTGCCCAAACTCGCAGGACACGGTCGCCCGGTCCCCCAGAAGTAGCAGGTCATCTCTTATCAAGTGACTCTACGGCAAAGATGAAGTCTTTCGAGCTCCTCACTGTATACATGTACTGAGTCGGACGCCGCGACTTCCGGAAGAGTTGGTTTGTAGTAGTTTGTCTAGATTTGTTCGTGCTGCGCGCCGCTACGCTTTATTGTATCGCCGAGGAAAGGGAATACGGGATAGAGAAAAAGAGACAAATATCTCAACTCGGAGGTCGTAAGGAAAGAAAAGAGATAAGGAAAAAAGAAAGAGCATGTGGAGCGAATGCGTTGGAGCTTAGTATCCGGAGGCGAAGGCTGGTGATGCGAATACAGCCTGGCCTGTGTTGCCCCACGTCTGAAACTGGGCAACGGCAGACTGATGGATGAGGTCTAGTCGGCTGGCGCCTTGGTGTTGTTTCCACCGCCTCGCTGGCTGAGGCATCTGGGGCGCAACTGCGTACGAGTTCTGGTATTGACAGTAAGGCCTGGCCGGACAGTACGACTCCAGCTCAGGTGGTTCAGCAGGCGCCCATTCAGAGACTATTCCGGGCGACTCGGGCTCGGGCTCGGGCTCCGGTTCCGGCTCGGGATCAGGCAGCTCGGGGAGAGCCAAAGCCATGATTTTCACCTCTGGGGCGTCCCATCCAGGGAATATCTCGAGCGCCTGGGTGACGGCCGAGCGGATCTGCAGCTCGAGGCGACGAACGAAGGCTACCCGGGATCCGAGGAGCTCGGGTGATTCGGGCGATGAGGTGGATTGGTGATCGGGCATGACAACCAGCTCGGCCCCCTCAGCATAAACAGGGTTCTCATCGCGCGGCACGAACACCAGCTCGCGGCAGGCGGGGAGGCGCTCGCGGACGAGGCGGACCAGCTCGTGAGCCGAGCAGCTCGCCACGAAGGGCCGGTAGTGGCCCGAGGCGGCATCGATCCAGAGCAGGGCCTCGTTGACGGCCACGCGGCGCACGGCCCGGAGCTCGCGCGGCGGGGTCAGCGACAGCACCGTCCGGAACTGCCCGTCCGAGGCCATGTAGCCGTCCCGGGCGCCGAAGTAGAGGTAGTCCCGCTGGCTGTCGAAGAAGACGCGCCCGGGCTGGCCCGCGGCCCCGAAGAAGGGCTGCAGATGGCGCAGGGCCTCTCGTCGGGACTCGTGGCAGACGTGAAGCATGGCTGGTGGCCGGGCTGTTGTCGTGCAGCCTACTGTTACTGCTGCCGCCAGTGACGGGGATGTTGCTGTTCTTGCTGTCCGCCAGTGCGAAGTAGCACCGCCGGGGCAGGAGCCGCTGTTACCACTGCTTCTGCCCCCAATCAGGCTCTCGTCGTCGTCGCAGTCATCTCCTCCCCACCGTATCGGGACCACCCGTCCCTCTGGTAGGCTGTATTGCCATATCTTGAGCCGCAGCTCTGTTGGAAGTCGAGGAAAGAGACGCTGGAGGTTGGGGTTAGTGTGTGACGCTGGGCATTGGGACCTGTGATCAAAATAGGGAGTGACCATCCATGATTCAGCTCCTCGGGTAGTAGGCAAGATAGTCAAAATGGGGGGCTTGAAGAAAACACTTACGAAAGAAGTCTGCCGCCGTCGCCTTTCTGGGCCCCTGGCAAGACTCTGACTAGAAATAATCGATTCCATCTAGTGTAGTATATAGGTATGTATTCAGCCGCCCAGTGTAATAAATGGCTGATACCCCACCAAGCAAACGACAACGAACAACACAACAAAACAAACGAATGTATGGATAGTAACGAGACGGCGGGCAGAGGCTGCCATCGAGTGAGCACGATCGATGGTATGCGGCTCTACTACTGTTGCTGCATTGGGGGAAGACAGAAAAGGCGCTGGAAACGTAAAAAAAAAGGGGGAGAAGTTGTCCAGATGTATGGAGGTAAGGAGTAAGTAGGTTGATGCATTTGATGGCAGCAGGTTCGGCTTCTCAGTTCCACGAGGAAAGCCCACTCGCATACATGCAGACACGCAGACACACCGCACTCACACTTAAAGTCCCAAATCCGAAATGGAGGGAGCCATCCAGATAGCTGATGTGATGGGGGGAGCACAGCGTTGGGCTGGGGTACCTCAAGAAGAAACCAAGACACCTCTTTTCTCCTGCTGGGCGCGTGCGACCACAGGGAAAGAGGCGGCATAGATGGAAGTACGTAAAGTGGTAGGTTAGTTAGGGGGCTAGTAACAAATATTCCAGATACAAGCAGTCCTAGAATAGTAATGTACGCAGTAGATATGTGCAGCTATCTATGCATGTAGGTGTGTGTGTATACATGTAGGTTGGTAGGAGGTAGATATGCGGAAGGTAGATAGGTGCCTACCCAAGCGAGAGAGTGAGAGAATACATACGTGTGAAGAATCATGCAAGCCTCATCCCTGGAGTCCCCCATCACGTAGACTCACCCAGACACACGCTTCATCTGTTGTCCCCGCCCACCCCTCTGCCACCAGCCCGACAATACCTACCACCTATGGTTTGCCAGACGTTACCCAGATTTAGTCGTCTTCCTCCTCTCCTCTTCTATACTTTCGTTCTCTCACCCCCTACTGGACAGTGAGTGTGTATGTATCGTCTCGAAAAATAGTCCTCAGGGTTCATCCATGCAGCAGAAGGAGGGCCCCATCCATCCATCCAGCCCTCGGTCCCCTCTTCGATCCGCAAACCAAACGGACGGGGGCCCCATTGCGCCAGCTCAGTCTGACAAGACTTTCTAAGACATCAGATCTCAAAAAAGTCATACTGATGCAACAAAGGGTGAACAATGAGCTGACCCGGCCAGACAGACACGACAAACACACGGCAAACAACAAACTGAACCTCTCACACAATAGCATAACACAAAGCAGCGTACAACTCACACACACCCTGGGGAAGTGTAACGAGATGTCGGGTCCCGAATACCTGGTATTCGTCACGACTAGGGCTGGCTGGGGACTGGAGACGGGGGTCTGGGTCCATGGGTCCATGGGTCCATGGGACATAGATCCATGGGTCCCCTTCGACTGGTACGTACACTGCGGACGTACTGGGGGCCGCTGGGGGGAGAAGGAAACGGAAGGAGGTCGGATGGATGGTTGGCTGGTTGGCTGGTTGGCTGGCGGGTGGACGGGGGGAAATAGACGGGTAGGTAGTAGCCCCCCAACACACCCCACCTCCTGCTGCTACCGGGAGGAGAGCATTACCGACCGGGAGCGATTGTGGAGTGAGAAGGGCCAGATAGGAAGAGCAGGGCAGACAGAGGCAGATAGAGGCAGAGGGGCCGGTAGCAGAGAGAGATGCTGACGCTCCCTCCTCGGGCAGTCGGGTGGCAGGACGGGACGAAGCTCTGCGAAATGGTTTCTTCTCTGGGCACATTAGCTCTGTGGGGCGGGAATGGGGGGACCAAAGGGGGACCAAAGCCGTTTGGAGGGACGGGAAGGAAGGGAAGGGAAGGAGGGTCGAGATCGGATGAGGTAGTGGCGGCGGGTATGGTGGTGAAGGAGAAGGGGAAGGGGACAGGAGATGTCGGCCGATCCAGAGGTCGACCTGCTGCACGACGGAATCGACGCGGTCCCGTTGGTCTGGACGGATCGGAAATATCCATCCAGCCTTGGGGGCGACGGACGGGATTAAAGGAGAGAAATGGAGGGGGGAGAGAGCAGTGCAGTATTACTCACACGGGTAGCTGCTTCTCCTGCTACATATATGTCCTTTTTGGCCCCGCCTTCTTTCCCCCTCTCCGTTGGCTGGCACGGTGCTAGCCAGGCTGACGCTATGGGGCAGCCCGTAGAAGACGGGGGGTGAATGGAGAGGGAAAGGAGGCAGGCACTTGGTAGGTAAGGCTGTGTGTGTTTGGTAGGTGGTAGGTAAGCTGGATTCTCGAAACTGTCTCGGCACTTGGTTGTCTGCCTAATTTACAGGTCATTACTATGTGACCCATACGCCTGGCTCGGAAGCTTCATGGACACACCCATCGCGTCACCAGCTACCTACCTAGCAGGTGACATGATGGCCATCAACTCTAAAGAAGACCTTCTCCATGGGAGCAAGAGGAGGGGGAAAACAAGGGGAGAAAAGAATCCCCACTCATCTTCCGCCGACAGTGTGCGGGCCGGCGGACAAGCAGGCGGGCGTAGAGGCGGGCCAGCAAAGAGGCGGGCCACCGCTATCGGAACCACGAAGGGAAGGTGGAGTGACGGCGAATCACACCAACGCCCACAACGCCCACAACAACCTCTCTGTTCGACATGAGCATGCGGCCCGCCAAGGACTCCGTCTCCCCCGGTACGCGAGGGGAGGAGACATCTCCGGCTCTTCCCCCCAGGCGGACCCAGGCGGACGGAACTCAACCAGTCATGATGATCGATGGGATTACTGCTTTGGGTGAGAGGAGGTAGGGTAGACGGCCAGGAGGAAAGATGGTAGGCTAAAGTTTCCTGTTCTCTTCCTCCCTCGTATTCAATGGAGGGTAAGCGAGGCGAACTTTTCTCCGAAGCTCTTTTCTAATAATTCAACCTGCGTGAAATAAAAGACAAGTAGAAAAACAACGAGTTCGCTCCGATGCGTTTGATCCATACATACGATACACGTAACGGATACAGAAAGAGAGCAAAAAAAAAAAAAAAAAAAACCCGAGAGACAACATGTATCCATTCTACCGTGTACAGAGAGGAGAGAGCACTCTAGAAATAGGCATCGATAGACAGCCGGTAATGAATGGGAGTTTGGAGAGGAGACAGGAGCGAAGAGGGAATCCAGCCGGATCTCTGGACTCTGGCCTCTGGAAGTGCACACGTGTGTTCCACCCACGTCCGAAGAGGTTGTACGGGAGTACGGGAAGTTGTTGTGTGGAGAAAGAGATCTCGGCGGTGTAACCGTGCCGGAAAAGGAGGATATCATTGGCAAGCCGACCGGATAGACAGACCAAACCTCCCCCCGCCCCCCGTCTCTCTCCCGCCGGCCATCTCTGTCTGCCCTTGTACTGTTTGACCATGGCCCCCCGCGCGACAGTAGTTAGGTAGCCAGTGAGCGAGCAAGAGTAGAGTGCCACAGCCGATGGTAAATGGGTCGTTTGGCCTGGTTCGGCCGTGGGCAGGAAGGCAAGCAGGCTTTTGTGATATGTGTGCTGTTTTGTGTGAGGGTGGGTGCAAAGAGAAGGCATGGACGTGGAGGAAGGACTAGGGGAAGGGCAAATGAGAAATGAAGTGGAGGAGAAAAGCAGTACTCAGCTACCTACCTACCTACCTACTACCTGGTAGGTAGGGTAGGCATCTTAGGTTGAGACTTGAGAGAGGATAGGCTGGCAGCCGGACGTTTTGTCTGCCACGCCCAAAACCCCACGCTCCTAGCAATACATGGGGATGCACAGACCGAAAGATGTTTGTCATATTTTCATGGATCTAATAGGATACACATTGACCAACCATAGATAGAAGATACAAGATAGAGCGCTTGGGTGCAGAGAGGGCAGAGGAAGGGGAGGGGGGACAGGAAGGAGAAGCAGGCTGTCTAGGTACATGCCTAGTGCACATAGCTACCAACTTCCTCTCAGTCTACCTATAGCTGTTGCACAACGTGGTCACGCGGATGGCCGCATGCTAATCGGTCCTTTCAGAGGAGAGGGAAAAGAGCGCGGGTGATGTAGTACAGCAAAGCAGCGAGAGTCCTGGCAATCTTTGGGGCGGGCGGGTCATTTTTCTTTCCTCCTGTCTGACCTTGGCCAGCGTTTACCGGATGGGATGTGTGACGGCGCCTGGCTGTATTTATGTACCTGCCTACTAGGTAGTGGTACCTCTACGTAGGAAGGTAGACCAAGGAATGCAGGTTAGCAGGTAGGTACGGTAGGTATGTTGGAGACGATGGTGGGCAGCCACAGCAGTTTTCGACTGAAAGGCTTCCTTCCGCCTGGCTTATCCTGGGGACCAGCCATTCATTGATCGATTGGTCGATTGGTCGTGGTCGTGATGGTGGTAGTGGTGGTGGTACAACTGAGATAAGAGAATGAGCAAACGGAGTTGTGGTCCGTCGTGGGTTGTGTGATACCAACACGGGGGGCTGCTGGCTGCCTACTGTAGCGAAACTGCCCGGATGTATCCAGAAAAGAAGACGAGCGAAATATCTAGGGGGAACCGACAAAGCAAGTACGGCATCGGGATGCAGAAATGCGTTGCCACCTCCCTCATTCATTCAGCGTTGCCGTTGTCCTCCGTGAAGTCACGATCAAGCTCCTCTTGGTCGTAACTCGTAAGTGACACAGCACGTGCAGGCCTTGCACGTGATACAATGCTGAACACAGGGACCACGACGGAGGAAACCTGGGAAAAGACAGCCGTTGATTTGGATTCTTTCGCTCTCGTTGATCCGCCCTAAGTTGTACACACATTGATGCAATATGCCGTGTCTCCGAGGTTTGAAACAGGTGCTCCCTGGTTTAGCGAGGGCGTACGAAAAAAAATCAATACAATAATGTCTCCAGCATCTTCTTCCCTTCTCTCCACTCCGTCGGCTCCGGATGATTGATGAAAGCTGGACCGAGATGTCAAAAACCCAAGCGACGAGTGATGATTGATGAACGACAGAGAGAGAGCGACAAGACATCAATCAGGGCCTACCAAGACCGACACTCCCCAGGATGCGGGCGGCAGTTCAAATTGTCCCCTGTTTTGGCACGCTTGTCTTCGCGTCCCTGATTGGTCCGGCAGCACATCCCCTGGTTGAAAACGCTTGAGAAAATCTGGGAGCTAAGCGCTGGGTGGATTTTGGATTTGCGACCCAAAAGCGCGGCCTGGATTCTGATTGGCCTCATCATTCGGTTTCGATCGCTTCCTCCCCACACCTCCCCTTTGTTCCTGTTTTCGTCTTTGCGCTTCTTTTTCGAATACATGCACTCTCCTGCCGCCCTCGTGCATGCTTCTATGTACAGCAACTGCTATTTCTAGGGTGTCGGTTGTGCAGTGTATGTACAGCAGTTGCAACAGTTGCGGCACCCGCTGATGCTCCTCTGCAACCCAATCTGAGAGGCCGAGAGCCCTTAGATCAGCGCCCCTCTCTCTCCATCTTCCCTTCCCATCTCTGCCTTCTGTCCTGCCTTTGGGCGCCTACACGTCCCACGCTGCCTGCCTTTTGCTGACGGTGGATGGAAGGATGTCACCCGCCCGCCCTTTCAGTGCCGGAAGTGATGATGCCCCCCCCCCTGGTGGTAGCGAACTAGAGGCTCTAATTCTGTCTGCGGAGAAATTCATACAACCCTTCCCATAATTAGGTTCCTGCGGTACAGTAGTATAGTGCCTACAACTAAGAGATTGGAGGGGTGGGCAGGATGACGCTTGTGAGCACGTCGATTCGTTCTTCCCCGGCACGGCAGCGCATCCCGACTATGTCCATATCTGCATTCTGCATTGGCGCGGCGGCTACGGTTATCTCGTCGTCGTCGTCGTCCATCCAAGATCCGGATGCATGCCTGCATATCCCTGGAATAACTCTGGTAGGTCATTGTGCAGCATATCAAGTGGTAAGCTGATGAGGGAGGGTCGGTTGCTCATTGGTATTTGTATATGTTTCGTTTCCCGTCCTGTTTCTCGGCCCCCCCTGATCTCTCGATATCTCTGTTTCTCGTCTGTCTTTTCTCTTGCTGTCTCCCATCTCTCTAGGTCTATTGCGAGCTTCCTTTTTTATTCCTTTCTTATCCTTCTCCTTTCCCTTGGTATACCCTTTCCAGTGAATCACACCTTTCTCTCTTCGTTCCTTTTTGTCTATCACTGCCGGGCCTGGTCGCAACGAACGGGAATAGGGTTGCTGGTCGTTTGCTATACTACATCCATCCTCCTTATACTATACCCTTACTGGATATCATCACACCACCACTACCGTCTTTGGTTCTCGTTCGTGTCTCGGGGGCTTGTCTCGCGAGGTTTCAAAAAAGAATCCCACAAAAGAAACTTAAAAAAAAATGACGGGTGCGGTTCAAGAGAAGGCCGGGTCGGCCTCCAGCTTCGAGGTCGACTCGCAGGACAACCACCTCCAGTCCAAGCTCCGTCAGTTGAGGGTGGTCGATAGCGTCAGGTCCGGCATCACGCTGCTCGCGCTTCTCATGGGCATCTCGATCCTCGGCGTCTCGGCCGACGCCCTGGCTGTGTACGACGCTACCCGCGTGCCGCAGGACTATCAGTTCATGCTCCCGCTGTGGCCTGAGCACTTCAACCTGCGTCCCACCGTGGCCTTGGTGGTCGGTGCCGCCTTCGTCACCCTGACGAACATCGTCTCCATTGTCTGCAGCCGGGTCACCATCGTACGTTTTGGCGCCACCACTCCTTTACTCTACCTACTGGCAACTTGCCTTACCTTTTTTATACTAACCCCTCTTTCTCTCGTCTCTCTACTAGATCCGCAACCGCACTCTGGTCCACACCTCGCAGTCGTTCGTGGCCCCACTGATCGGCCTGATCGCCGCGGTGATCGCCATGACCTTCTTCTACGCCGTCAATGCGTCCGACACGGACGACACGCTGCTCAGCTGGACCTGCCGCTGGAAGTCGCTCTCGATGCTGGAGCGCCCGCACTTCGGCACCCTCTGCAAGGAGAGCTGGGCCGGGGTGTACATGTCCATCCTGCTGATCCCCATCGAGGCCGCCGTCCTGGCCGTCGCCGCCTGGCAGATGAAGCTGGAGAAGTACACCGCCGAGTACTCCTACGCCCGCCGGTCTCCCTCTCCCAGCTACGTCGGGGCCAGCCAGCTCTCCGCCTAAGAGACCAAGTCGGGTTGGGATCGTAGGGTGATATTGTTGGGCATGGCATGATGACATCGACATCGGTAATCCCGTTTTCGTGTCCATGCGCCTGTCCATATGTGTACCAACGGTAGCTTGGTGTATCTATCATGTACGAAATAATGACAAATGCTGTGTGAGGATGGAGGTGGAATGTGGGGTTGTGGTAGCTCATATGTTAGGTGGTGGTACCTGCCTTTAGGTACATGAAGCCGTGGACAGTGTCATCGCCTTTCGTTCTCCTTGAATTGGTAGCCATATACGGCGTATTCCTGGCTGCTTTTAAACAATTCTTTTTCCTCGTTCTTGGGTCTGGGAATTATGTTATCTTGTCCTCTCGCAAATACTAGCTAAGTGTTATGGAAAGTCTCAACCTGTCCCTGTATCTGCGCCTGTACCCTCTATTTCATCCATGAACAGACGACCTTTCCGCCTTCTCATTGCTTCCCATTGCTTGCATACGTCGCGATTCGATTTACCTTTGCGGTATTCTGACTCTATCGTTCTAGTGGCGGTTTCCCCCCGAGTCTGCAGCCACCCACTGTCCGTGCCCTGTGGCACGCCGCACCCTCAATGGCCCGGACGGCGAAGGCGAAAGAGCCGAGTGAGCTGGGTGAGCTGAGGCAGGGAGCTCTCATATTCGTGGATCTTGGGTGTCCCGTCCAAGTAGCACAGGACCACCACAAGTTTAACTAACCCTGGCCTCTTGGGCTCTTTTCCGTCGCTCTCGCTACATTCTTACTCCATTCTTGCTCCATCCATGCTCCAGTCCGTCCATGGAGCTCCTTTTCCCTTTCTCCATCTTCGGTGGGAACCCGTCCATCCCGCCGCCCCGTCCCGCTCGTGGCGAGAACAGACCTGGCACTGAGACTTTTGTGGATGGACGACGACGGAACGCGGCCAGCCAGCAGCATGGCCTTGTTTCCCTGCTGGTTTCCTCGCTGGTTGGTCGGTTCCTGCGTTCGGCGCATCTCAAGTAGGAGATTTACTTCAGCCATGTCTTCCGCTGTAGTCGAATCGTGCCTCCAGACGAAGGGACCTCCTTTTCTTAACCCAAACCTTATTGTCGCTGTTGTAGCTAGCAGCCGGGCATTCCCAAGTCGAAAGCTCCTCCGGACCGATTTCCGAGTTGTCATCTACATCTAGTGGGCACCTTGAGAGGTGTGTGACAGGTCGAGAGTCCGGGCGGACTCGGCAGACTGGACGGATGAGGTTCATCAGTTCGTGAGTTGCTTTGATCCCTCCAGCAGCCACAGCGCGCAGTCATCGACCGGCTAGAGAAAAAAAGCTTTGTGGCGGAAACTCGGCCTTTATCCAACAGAACCGAGTGTGCGCCATCGACATCGCCGTCACTACGGTAGTTCGAGGTATCGAGCCATTTACAGCATCCGAAAGCATCCGCAACCCGCTCACTCACGTCCCGGGAGCGCCTTCTCTTGCCCGACTCCAGACATTCAGATAGCTGCCCATCACCTTACCGACTACCGCCAAGCACCAAGTGCCTATCACTATCAGCCTCAGATAAGTGCCACGGAATTCAATTTTGAGGATCGCGGACCCAGAGGAGGCCCTAGTTGTCAATTCAGATTAGACTAGCACGAACCGCTTCGATCGGCAATTGTCTTTTCCTCTCGCTGCCCGCCACCGAGACTTAGCGTGGAAGCCGGCTCCTCGCCGTCTGACATAGCCCTCATCCGCGCACGTCCGCACTCGACATTCCCGAGGTCGCGGGCCTGAACCATGGCTTCGGAGAAGGCTAGCCCTGGTAGCCCTGGTAGCCCTGGTGGCCGTGTTAGGCCTGCTAGGCCTGTAAGCTCTGCAAGTCCAGCAAGCCATGCGAGAACTGCTTCTGCAGTAGCCGCCAATGCTGCAGCTACCACAGCTACAGCTATCTCTGCTGTTCGTGCCCTTGCAGATTCTGGGACGGAAGAGCGCCAACTTAGCGGCGGCGGCGACACCGGCAGAAGCACTGGCAGCAGCATCGGCACCACCACTGCCACCACCACCCTTTCACACGCTCCCCCCACTTACTCTCCCCAACAGAGCCAACCGGGCCCTCAAGGTGGTATTAAGGCCAGCGAGAAGCCAAGGGTGAAGGGAAAGGCCCTGCTCTCGTCTAAGTCGTTCTCCAACCTGTCCTTCGCCCAACGACGAAAGGCGCAGCAAGAGCAACAACACCAAGGAGGAGAAACATCAGGGAAGCCGGAGGAGGAGCAGAAGAAGAAGAAGAAGATCAAGACCGTGATAGTCGTGACGCCAACAACCTCAACAACGACAGCAGCAAAAACGGCAAAGACTGCAGCGACAATGTCGAACAGGCAGTCCACGGCGATCGTCGACGGCGACTTCCGCACCATGCGGGACATCGACCGGCCTCCGCCAGGGGATCCCGCGCTGCGCGCTTCGGCTAAGAACCAGGCCAGCATCGACGTCCAGAAGCGGAGGAGCTCGTACTTCGACGAGGCGTTCGCGGTGCCCAAGAAGGACGGCGCTCCTACGAGGTGGGATGGCGGCTCTGCCCTGGCGCTGCAGGACCGCGTCCGTGGCGAGGCCATCGTCATGGCCGAGGTGAAGACCAACGTTATCGTACGTGTGCCTATTCCATCCATGCCCGATAAAACAAACAGACGAGAAGACAAAGAAGAGAGATAGAGAGAGATAGACCACTTACTAACAAATTTACGGCACAACAAAACCACCACAGCTCAACGACGAGTTCACCTTCATCACCGAGCTCTCATACCACCTCTCCCTGCGCTTCCAGCGGCCTGTCTCCTCCATCGTGGTGACAATCCAGCACGGCGTGTGCATGATGTTCGGTGGCACGTTCGAGCCATCGTACTCGATGGCCGTTTACGCGCTGCCCTCCTCGGTCCAGGCCACGACCAACAAGCGCAACGCGGCGCTGATCCAGAAGCATATGGAGGAGTCGCTCGGCGTCCCGCCCTCGAGGGGCATCCTCCGCTTCGTGCCTATGCCGGAGGATAGCGTCGCGTTCAACGGAAAGACCACGTCGGGCGAGATCTACGAGCTGGCCAAGGAGCACGGGCTGGAGATCGAGGACCCGGCCGACGACGTGGCGAACAAGAGGATGTCGCGGATCAAGAACAGGCTGAGCATGCGGGTAGGTAGTAAGCGATGCTGGGCCCTTCTCCTTCTTCTTCTTACTTATTCTCGTCTTTCCTTTCCTCGTCTAGTCCTCTTCCCCTTCTTCCTCCTCCTTCCATTTAATGATCTCCTCCTCCATCTATCCGTTCTCCACATATTATATGACTTCTTTTCACTAACTCTTTCCAATACTACTACTACTACTACTACTACTAGCAATCCTTGGGTAACTTCAAGAACCCGTCCATCGCCGAGATCACGCCTCCCGCCAGCGCCTCGGACACGGCTCCGCCCATGCCGGCCCTCCCGCCGGTCCCGCCGCTGGACCCCCACGGCCAGAACGGGCAGAGCCAGAGGCCCCGCTCGAGCCCGGCGCCCAGGGATGGCGACGAGAAGAAGACCAAGCGCAGGAAGAGCTTCGTGGCCAGCATCTTGGGCTGGCCGTCGGCGTACAAGGAGGACGAGGTGCCGCAGATGCCGTCGCATGAGTGAACTGAACTGTACCTAACTGCGCAATGCAATGTCGTTTGGGGGTTTCTTTCCTTTCCGTCCTTCTCTGTTACTTCCTATCATATTCTTCCTCCTTCATATCTCTTTTTTTTTCTTTACCCTTCCCGTTGCTTTTTTCTTCTTCTCTTCTCTTACTGTTTGACGGGGCTCATTTGTTCTAGGTATCGACCTTTAATCGTTCGTTTTCCCGGGCTCGATCCCGGCAGGGATTATCATCATCGCCTGTTTGCAGGGAGGAATATGCATGAAGTTTGGTGAATGGGACAGTGGAAAGGAGGAGTTCGTGGGATCTTAGGTAGCAAAAATGTGATACTCTGTAAACATTTCACCCTCCTCTTTTTTGATATTGATGTTGCTGATGAGATTACAGTTGGTGAATGATGATTTTCGCACGAGATCTGACAGTGGTCTCCCAGGGCAGTCCGTGCTGTAAAGCTCGCTAAAAGCTCACAGCGCTTAGGTACCAATGTGCCGCTTGAAATGGCCAGGCTTGGTGCCACCGATAACATGAACCCCGCATCCATTCAGCCGCGTGTGTCCTCGAGCTCAGTGCGGCGGCCCTTGTTCTGAAAGCTGCCACATCACCAAACAATCAGGCCGCCGGTATTGTCCCAACTCGCTAATTTGCATTAATTTCTTCTCTTTTTCTTCTTCTTGCTTTTGCCTTCCGGCGGCATAGCTCAATTCGACCCGATTGCGACGCCGAAGCCCGCGAGTAACGGACCGTTTGGATCTACTGAGCCATAAGCAGTTTCGCTTCCCGCTACCGCATTGGACGGAGGAGGGTTAGGAATCGCGCTCGCTCAGGGGAGCAAGACTGCAGACTTGTCCTCGAGCTTCAGGAGAACCAACGCGACTTGCTTTTCCCAGGGCTGGCCTTCCTTTTCGAGGCACCATCTCGCCAAACTCGAGCTGCCGCAGTCACGCTACTTGTAACGGCCCGCCCGAGCAATTTGACGTTAGTTTCTGTACCCCGTTCCACGCCTAAGCCGTGTGTAGGCGGCCTTGTCTCTGTCGAGCTCTCGACCTGGGGTCGCGTGTCGCCAGCCTTCGGCAGCAGCTCCTCCAGCTTGGACAGCTTCTTCGGCTAGGTGTTGCTAAACGTGGGCTCGCGACCTGGGCTAGCTGGGCTGACCATCCATGCGCTATTGTCGATCTCGTCCTGCCGCCAGACGACAAGAGCTCACCCACCAGCATTCCAGCAAATCAGCACCCAACCAGAGCTCTCTGCGGGCCTGGTTTGACATCTGCTTGGCTTCATCATACCAACCAACACCTTAAGCAAACATCGCAATATCAGGGTCTCGTCTAAGAAGGAGAGCAACCGAAAATTACCGTCCTCTCCCTCTAGTTCCCGTCGACAGCCGCATCCGGCATCTTGTACCGAGATGGAGGTGAGTTTCCTGCCCAATGACATACACCTTGTCCTGACACTCGGAAGCACGATTTTCTCGTTTCTTGCTCTTGTTTTTCCTCCAACCCCCACCCACCCTAGCCTACCTGTGCTTTTTTTTTCTTTTTCTTTTGCCGCACTCGCCCCTTATTCTTCACCCCTACCCCTGAACGAGCTAGAGAAGGGGAGCAAAAAAGATTCCAAAGAAGAAAGGAACACCCAGTTTCGGCAAGTGCTGGGAGGTCGAAAACCCGGCCGGCAACATTACCAGGCTGGTCCTCGTCACACCTCATCTCTCCCTCAGTCATCCCCCATCCCCCATCCGTCAGCCCTCATACCCTCACCCTCCTCTTCCTGGATGGGGATAGGATGGGAAGGGTTTACCAGGGCCGGGCGCAGCCAAGTTCCCGGCGACCTGGATCAGGCACCGTTCCACAGCTTCAGCCCAAGGGACCAACCGCTGCCCCCGTCACCCATCACCCATCATCGCCCATCACATCTCACCAGCCCGCCCTGGTATATCGCGCACCTTGTTTGTTGCGGCCCGCCGCCGACTCGCTCAATCTGTCAAGTCCACCCTGGGCTATGCCTGCCACGCCGCCGTGCCTGCTAAGGAGCTCCCTCGTTCTCTATGATCAACCATGCATGCTTCCCGTTCCTAATTCTGGACCTTCCCGTCCATGTCTTGCGCCTTTTTTTCTCTCTCATTTCCTTGCTTTTTTCTTTTCCGTTCTATGCCCTTCCTGTTCCTGTTCTGCACACTCTCTGTCGTTTCTCACATTCCCGCTCAGTCCTCGCTCGTTCCGCTAGGCTTCACCCCCTGGTTCTCCCACGATTGGAGATGGACGAGTGCAACTTCGGATCTCTGGTAAAAAAAAAGCAGGCACCAACGGGCACGCGAGACTCGAGTTGAGTCACTTTTGTGCTGCTGTTGGCCAGCAGGGAGCAGCAGCAGCAGCCAGTCGTAGCCAGTGTGCATCGTCATGGGCGCTGAGCCACTCTGGGTTTGCCCGGGTTGTATCACCGTAAGATGCGCGGAGAAAAAAAAAGAGAAACAAAAAAAAAAATCCATATTTATCATCCTCGTAGGCGGGAAGTCTGGTTTATCTCAACCTCTCACTTTTCAAACCTTCTCTCTTCGCTCTTGTCAAACTCTGCACAAAACGCGGGTGCGGACGTACGTTGTCGTATCGCCACCCATCTTGTGTTTGCGTGTCGCCGCAAGGACGGGAACAAGCTGATGAGAATTTTTCTTGGCATCTCCTCCCTCTTCAGCTTGCAGCACCATCTTCGATCCCTTCCCTCCTCCCTCTCTTCTTCTCCTCCCGTGTCTACCCGTCCGTCCCTTCCTCGACCCGCTATCTATGATCTATGCAACCGTCCGTCGTCGCTAGTTGCGATATCTCGAGAAATCCTGGGCGTCGCCCTCCTTCTCCCGATTTGTGTCCTCGAGCCGGTAACATCTACAGCGAATCTGAGAGGAGGGCCTTCCCGCAGTCGGCAGACCGAGACGGGTGCTCGACTGGACGGGCCTCAGCGGTGTCAAGCCGTCCAGAAGAAGATCGGACTGGCAGACTCGCTGTGCCGGCCACGGTCCAGTCGACCCAGCCGACTGCCATGGACAGATCGTGACACGCTCGCTTCCTGGCTACCGCCTTGTGTCCATCACCCTGTCTTAAACACGCAGGGCGCCGGCCTTGGGCTCACCTGTGGGCTCTGAGCACTTGACGCCGGACGCCTGGAGTTTTTGCGCAGGCGGGAGAATTGGGCACAAAGCGATATGCTCTCTTTGCCAAACACAGCACTTCTATGATAATTCCTGTTGCTCTTTCTCCATACAAGAGCTACCTTACATAAACCGACCACCACCTAGCTCCTGCGCCATTTTGAGCACCACCTTCTTTCGTCATGTCATCTGAAGATCACAGCGCCACGGCGTCGGCGTCGGCGCCAGGGTCGCCCCGCCGTGGCACAGTGAGATTTATCAGTCCAGCGTCGCTAAACCTTGAGCGTATTCACGAGCAGAACCGTCAACGAATCCAGAGGAGAGATCCAGCCGGTAGCTCCCGGCTGTCCGAGACACTACAGGATGTATCGGACAAAGGAAAGCCCAGGCTGCTTCTAATGGGGCAACGGAGGTACGTTCGCCCTTAAAGCCTTCTTTCCATACAATGCGGCCCTCACGAGAGGCGTCTAGCCATGTGGACACAGCTGAAATTTCCATATTTTCCATGTTTAGGAGTGGCAAATCATCCATATCGAGTGTCGTTTTCCACAAACTGCCACCAAACGAAACCCTCTTCCTTGAGTCTACAGCACGAATCCAGAAAGATTCCATGACGTAAGTCGTCCAGTTTCCCCCAGCATCCACGTTTCCTGACCTGACTGGTTCACGTTTGGTTCGCGTTTGGTTCACGACTGACCTCCCAAAATCGCAGCTCGTTTATGGACTTCCAAGTCTGGGATTTTCCAGGGCAAATAGACTACTTCGACACGCCCGGCTTCGACATAGACGCGATATTCGGCGAGATCGGGGCGCTCATCTGGGTGATCGATGCACAGGACGACTACCTTGAGGCGGTTGCTAAGCTCAACGTCACAATCCTCAACCTGCAGCGCGGCTTCCCGAACATCAACATCGAGGTGTTCATCCATAAGGTGGACGGCCTGTCGGACGACTACCGGCTCGACGTCGAGCGTGACATCACCATCCGCATCCAGGACGAGCTCTCGGACCAGGGCTTCGAGAACGCGCCGGTCCGATTCCACCTCACGTCGATATACAACCACAGCATCTTCGAGGCCTTCAGCAAGGTCATCCAGAAGCTGATACCGCGCCTGGGCCAGCTCGAGGCCATGCTGACGTCGCTCTGCCGCACGTGCCGCTTCGAGAAGGCGTACCTGTTCGACATTCTCAGCAAGATCTACATCGCGACCGACAACGCGCCCGCCGACATGGCATCGTACGAGATCTGCTCCGACTACATCGACGTCGTCGTCGACATCCTCGAGGTCTACGGGACCTGGAAGCGTCCGCTCGAGTACGTCGAGTCCCTCGAGCGCGACCAGCAGCAGCCGCTCGCGGACCAGGTCGCCTGCCGCTGGAACGAGAGCTGCATCGTGCTGGCCGACGACGCCAGGCCCATCATGCTGCGCGAGGTCGACAGCTGCCTCGCGCTCGTGGCCGTCATGAAGGAGGGCACGTACGACAAGATGCCGCTGGTGAACATGAACGTCGATGTCGTGGTCAAGGGCCTGACCGAGTTCTTCAAGATCACTAAGCCGGGGAGGAAGTAGTGTGATTCGTTGGAACACGGGAATATTGGCGTCCTACGAAGAGAGTGGAGATGGAGGGGACAGCGCCAATGGCCGATACGAACTCGCGGAAGGGGGAGATATGGGGGGAGGGAGCCAGGTTGGCATGGCAGGCTTGCAGCCGGCCTGGCAAACAGGCGGGTGTGCGATGAGGACCGTCGAGGGGTCACTCGATGAATGATTAAGGACGCATCTGGAGACACAGATTACTCGAAATACGGGAGACACGAGGGGAAGCGAGCGGGAGCGGTTAGGCGGCGATCACCAACAGACCAGGCCCTCCGGTGACTTCGGATGCTTGCGAATGGGGCTGTCGCAGGTCGCACCGCCGTATCTTTTTTCTGGGATTTAGATAGATCTGTCCTCCCCCTCATACTAGAATCAATATGCCGCGGCGGACATGCTTGCTTTAGCAAGTCTTTGTTCGTTTGTAATTTCGATTAGATTCACAACAGTACAAGGTCGGGTCGTAGAAGCATTAGACTCTTTTTTTTCTTTTTCTTTTCGGTTCGGCAACTGAGAGACGCCCCTGTCCATCCACCCTCGCTCGTTCAACCATGGTCGAAAGACGGGAAATAAAAGGATCGGAGATTATCTTGACTTTGCTTTACCCGATGTCGAGGGAGCCTGCGGCTTAATTACGGACGGGATTGAACGTCAAAAGATACGGAAGTTGGTGATGTTTTGGGGCCTCCCATCTTTGTACACTGTCTCATATTCCGGGTCAAGTTAGGTGGTGGTAGTAGGTGAGGTGAAATATCGATCCCACGTACTCGGTAAGATGCCCCCTGTTCGACTAACACAGTGTTCTCCCAACGGATTCATAAGGTCTTCCTGGGAACACGACCGGAGATTTCTGCCGTCCAGTCACGAGTTTTTTTCTGTGCATCATGCTGAAAATGATAGACTGGTGTACTTGGTCAAACATGATATCTGCCCCGCCGCCTGGAACCCACACACATACTGAATGAATGTCTCTTGTCCTCCCACTTCCTGGACGTCCGACCTACCGGAGAGGGAAAAAGGATGGAAGGGAGCATCGGCGCGTCTAGGCAAACAGCGTCATCTCAGAGCAAGTCCTCGTACAGCTCAAACACCTTGTAAGTGACTCTATCCCGTCCCAGGAGGCAGACCCGCGCAGGGACATGGCCCCTAGCGTTGCTGGGCTCCTTCACCTCCATCCAGATTGGGACGAAGGGAGCGCTGCTGCCTGACGCCGTTGCGCCGTTGTCTGCGGGAGCGAAGTCCATTCGTGACGAGGAGGAATTGCCCATCAATTCTTGCACGCTGATCTCGCGGGGAGTCGGCGCCACCCCATCGCTGTAAGGGGCGTAGGCCGTGATCCCTCCTGCTCCTTGGACGGGCATGCGGAACAGGAACGGAGATGCTCCTGTGGAGAGTGAGGAATTGGTGTTTCCCTATCGTATCAGCACAAATCACCACTCAATATGTAAGTAGACAGGAGGATAGCAAGTGGGCTGGAGCAAAACAGCGGGCTGTGAGAAAACCGGGCGTGTGTTGCTATCTTACCATTGGGATGCCAGAGGACGACAAGAGTGTCCGCGTTCAAGAACTTGAAGTCGATCAGCTTGCCCCCCGTCAACGAAAAGGCGCACACATCTGTTGAGATGGCGCTGCTAATGGCGTTGATAACACCGATATTGGTGCGGAATATGTACACTGTGGGGAAGCATAGACGTTGAGCAGAGTTAGTGAATTAGGGAGGGACTCCTGGCCGTCACACATGGGCAAAGAGGGTGGTTCGGGCATCCGGGTGAGACGTGGATGGGCGGAGGCTTACACTCGTTCGGGCGGCCTCTAGGAGTAATCGCTGTAAATGATCGACCATCCACGCCGTCCTGGCAGCGGAATAGGGTCAGTAAGCAGCAAAGAGAGCAGATGGGAGGAGAGGGGGTGGCAGTATGCAGAAGTATGCAGGACTAGTGGGGAAAGGGGGGAACCACTCACAGATTTCCCTACAGCTCTCATGCATATCTCGTGCTTGCCAATAGGCCCTTCAACAACCAGCTTCGTAGGAGGCCCGAAGCGCACGCTTCGCCTCTCGGCCTCGGCAATGTCGTCGAACACAGCCTGTGCCTTGGACCGCAGGTACTCCGCCAAGAAGTCTACGCGGGGCAGGGCTTTCATATGGGGTAAGCCCTGTGCAGCACGCTGGATCTGCCGGTCGAGGAGGTCGAACAGGCCGACGCCATCGTCGACCGTCTCGCGGTCCTTGCGGAAGTTCTCCTCGTCGACCGGCCCGAAGAACATAGCCGCCGGATGGCCGACCCTGCCGCCGCCGCCGCCGCCACCACCGGCGCTACCACGACGCCCCGTAGTCGTTGCTGGTGCGGGCTGGTTGGCCCGCGGCGACGAGGTAAGATACGTGGAGATGTAGTGCAGCACGCGGGCGTTGTCTATGCTCGCCTCGCGCTCTGTCATCTCGTCGATGCCGCCGGGGCCAGCGCCGCCCGCCGAGGCCGAGGGGGACGCGAGCTTGTCGATCTGGAAGCGCAGCCAGGCGGAGAAGGTGGCGAAGAGCTCCAGCTCGTCCATGACGTGCACGAGCAGACTGTTGGCCGCCAGGGAGAGGCAGGAGACGACCTCGATCAGGCGAGACACGCGCGCCGCCGAGAAGCCGATGTCGACGCGGCCCCCGTCGTGGAAGCGCGCGATGCCTAGGAGTCGGCTGAGGATGACGGTACACCGGTCTAGGGCTGGGAGGAGGTTTTCGTGGATGAGGCCCCGGAGGTTCTCGAGGCCGGAGGTCACGGCTTTGTCCCACCGCTTGTGGCCCTGTTCGGACGGTGCGGTTAGGCTGGGTACCCAAATTACTTACAAATACGCGTTTCAAAGAGGGACGATAGAAGATAACAGGAGACAGAAAGCTGTTGAGAGTAGAGCCAAACTTACACGCTCAGCAACGCTGTCGACTAGCCACTCTTTCACCACCGAATGCGCGTGTCCGGTAAGGACGGTGTGGTATAGCGCCGCAACGATGTCGCGGGGTCCCTCGTTGGTATCCTTGAGGTCCTCCGAGACGTTGGTGAGGAACCGCCCTGGCAGCTCCCTGGCGGAGCTCCACTCCGAGGCCATGTGCGCCTGCGTCTGGTGGATGTACCGCAGCAGTTTCTGCAGCGTGGTGATTTTCGACGCTAGGAGCGAGAGGTTGATGGGCGACGAGTGGACGAAGCACAGGTCCATGGGGACCAGGTACAGCTCTTCCTCGGCAACAGCAGCTTCCGAGGGCTGGGTGCTCTGCGTCTTCTGGAAAAGCAACGAGTGGGTGGACACGTCCGGATGGGACGTGTGGTTCACAAGGCGGAGAGCAGGGGGCGGCGGAGATGTAGGAGAGACGCGTGGCTGTGGAAGCGAATATCTGAATGTGCCGACGTTGAAGGTATCGTAGATGGTGAGGTAGAGCAGCCCGTCCTCTGTACCGACTAGCATAACATCTACTTTGTCCGCGTCCTCAGGCTTGAACTCTCTGAAGACGAAGTCCAGAGACGCTCGCGAGGAGAAGACGAAAGTATCATCACTGACACATGTAGCCTTGTTAATTAAAGACGAACAACTCGTTGCTTTCTAGGAAGAAAGGGGAGAGCAGGAGGGGAGAGCAGAAGAACAAGACGAAATGTTCCTTACCCTGTGCCCCCCGAGACGGGTAGCGGGCTGATCTTTGGCAGCGAGGTCTCGACTTCGAGGAATGTGATCTCCAGGGGCAGGTCCAGAACCGCTTCCTTGTGCTCGTCGAGGCTCAGCTCAGCTAGTGTCTCGCCTGAGAGGAGAGCATCGTCCTGCCAAGTATCACTGTCGGCGCCATGGAGGGCAGTCTTCCTTCTCTCGTCACTTCCGAACGCCGTCCCGCGAAGGTCGTCTCTGTGGCGGCGGGCCTTGCCTGCGCGGTTCCTGGACCACGCGATGTAGTTGATTCTTCCGGGGGGTTGTTGTTGGCCCTGAGAGCCCTCTTTAGGCTGGTGAGAGATTTGGTGTAGTGTCTTGGTCGACTCAATTCCCATGAGCCTCACCACGCCGTCGCTCCATGCCGTGGCTACATACTGGCCTGATGCAAATCCACCATTAGCAAACACTATTTAGTACTCTGCGTGACTCTGCCCCTGCGTAGTGTTCACGGCTCCCCAGTGGTTACGAAGTTCACTCACCATCCGGCTTCCATCTCAGGGCCACGACTTCATCCCCCGATCTCCGGGCCGGCTTGGACACCTGCTCTCCCTTAGCTCGCCGGATGGACACGACATTGTCGCTGTCGACGCAAATCAAGAGGTCCAGTGTTGGAGAGCAGGCGAGTTTCTCGGGAGAGACTGGGCCAGGGAGGCTGCTGGCACTGTATGGCCTCAGCTTCAGGGTTTGTTGAGTCGACCCCATCTGTGAGTCATGGGTTGCTCTTCAACACGAAAAGGGCGAGGCAACAGCTGGATGGGCTAAGAGACAGATGGCGATTCCATCTCTGGGGAGTATCTACACGACCCAAAGGCCTCAAAATGGCCGTATTTGGAAATATCCCCCAGCCAGACTTTGTTTTCATTCACGTGTATGAGTTGAGTGACTGCTAGCAGTGTGTATGAAGTTAGCTAATGGGTTCAGGGCTAGGCTTAGCGTATACAACGGACCACTCACTTTAAAATCTCGTAGACTCTCGCCCTGTCCTGTCTCCCCCAAATTTGAGAGCTCACGCGTTTGAGCTTTGCAGTTTTCTCTTTGAAATGACTGGTTATGAGGAAGGTGAGGCCTTGATGTGCATACAGTTGTTGCTGTCGATCGACACTGTTTTCGCACACTGTCCTCGTGACGGCCTGGTCCGTGCGGTCTTTCGGGAACAACCTCCCCACCCTGAATTGACGACGATGCCGAAGCTGAGCGAGACCAGCAAACCAAGGTCGGTCGACGTCGAACCAAACGAGCCGGACACAGGAAAGGGCGACCGCAAGAACAATCCGTCAAGATGGCGGGCCTCGAACATTTCAGTGAGTCCCAATGCGCGCCAGAAACAGCCCGCGTCTCTAGAGGGGTGTCCGTCTACGCTTCAGTCGGCTAACCACGATCGCATATACGCAGAGATGGCATTTGACCCTGCCATTGTCAAGCTGGGCAGTACGTATAAACAGCCATTCTTTGTCTCGCGGGTCTTGACCTAGAGCCAGCGCGCTCCCTCAATTACCGCGTCCGACGATCCTAACCGAGCCAATCCTTGCCAATTCAGATATGCAAACCAACCGATACAAGTACTTCCGATGGACGCCCCGGACCGCGAGGATCGCGTTTATCTACGTCGTGGTGGTACCCGGCATCCTGGGTACGCTAGCATACAAATACGATGTGAGCCTTATCCTCCCCTTCTGTTATTTGTTGGGTTTCCGTGCTTGGTGTTATTATGGTCAAGTACTGACACATGGCACGCCTCGCAGGGCAAATGGGATTTCCGGGCGAAGCGGAGGGGAGACGATATTCGAGAGTACTAGAGTTCCCAGCGACGGTACCGTGATTGTACATACAGCGCAGGAGGAGTATTCCGAGGGCGACATAACGCATTCAATCGTTCCTCAACGCCTCCCTGGCATCTATAGAGACACCAAGTTGCAGATGTTAAAGTGATGCTCGCTCCCCACGTGTTGACATCGGGTTGAACAGAATCGCCAGAAAGGTTTTCTTCCAAAAACAAATATGACCTATATGACTGATGGGACGGCCAGGGGCCATCAGAATCCACGTCCCCAGGTCCAAATGACAAAATGGGTGACCCAGCCGGGCCCCTAATGATGATTCGGTTCCCCTTTTTTTGCCAAAAACACAGAAGTAACGCCTTATAGGGGTATATCTGCTAACGCCCGATCCTAGTAATAACTTGCATAAACGCAAAATAGAGACTTGGTAGACGCCAAAGCCAGAAGCGCTAGAGGGGTAAGAACGTGTGGAGAGAGGGCCGCTTATCGGCCATTACCACCTTCCCTTGTTCCTAGACCATCCCCCATTACCTCGACCACCAGCCCCGCCGCCGACAGGGCCATCAGGCAGTCTCTCACCACGCCGCCACTCGCCCAACGGGATGTTGCTTCTTCCAATCTCATCAGACTCAAACCTGCCCGAACGTGATCCGCCCCTCCTCCCCGGGTCGAAAAATCTGTCTTGCCGCGCTTGGCCTGCTCTCGGAAAGGGCCTCGCACCGTCGTCCCAGGGACTAGCCTCTCCGACGCCGCTGCCCCTGCCAGACCGCGCGCTCGACGCGGGCGCCACCGAGCCGTCATCCAAGGGCGGCAGGATGGCGCAGCTGATGTAGTCGCCGACGATGAACTTGACATCGCCCAGCGTCTTCTGTGCCTCGTCCGGCTCTGCAGCTGCGGCCGCTGAAGACGCAGCGGCCACCTTTGCCTTCGCGTTCGGGGAACTGCCCTGGTCGGGAGCGTCGTCGTCGTGCATATCAACATCCGCTGGATCGACATCTGCTGCTGAGTCGCCAGAAGACCCTGAACCGACTTTGCCGCCGAGGACCACGCTGCCCATATCCTTGACGACGAAGCGGAAGGACGCGTTCGCGTCGCGGTACACCAGCCGAAAGGCGAGGCGAGTGCCGATGGCGGGAGTGGGCAGGAGGGACGGCCAGTGGTTGGCTATGTGGTGCGTGATCTCGGCGAGAGTAGCGCTCTGCCATGTGTGTATGTTCAGGTGAGGTGGCAGCAAATGTGTCGCGAATTCATCTGGTCTAGATTTGTAGGAGTCGGGTAATAAAGAAAAAAAAAAAAGGTTAGCCTTGCCCATGCTGGTGCTGTAGGAGGACCACGAGGAGCGGAGCTTAAGGAGAAACTGGAGATACGCACCTGTGAAAAGCTCCTGTTCGATAGAAAATTTTGAGAAGAAACGGGGGTGTTTCCCTCCTTTCGATGGCCCTTGCATCGTCCTGGATCATGTTGACGGCACCGGGTCTCCTTGGTTCTGAAATATCGCCGATGCTGGTGCTAAAGGACGAGGTTATTTGTGGGTGTTGTTGCTTGGAGGGA
This sequence comes from Ophioceras dolichostomum, assembly GCA_003049485.1. NCBI lineage: Eukaryota > Fungi > Ascomycota > Sordariomycetes > Magnaporthales > Ophioceraceae > Ophioceras > Ophioceras dolichostomum. Next base: position 9,331 of record PYST01000038.1, on the reverse strand, counting down.
GGTGTTGCGAGCTGTTGAGTGCCGAGTGGGGCATCGGCCGGCCAGCTATCAAAATTGTCCGATCGCTGTCAGTGATGAACCCCCCTACAACCTTCGACGTCAAAGCCAGTGAAGCCAAGCACCTTCTCCCCAACTCAACCATAAAGCTTTATAGTGCACCAAAAAAAATCCCCGCCACCTAGCAAAACGAGCGCCTCTACTTCACATTCGAGTCATAAACTGCCACCATGGACTTCGCGGCCTTGATGGCGGCGCAAATCGCCAAAGCGCAAGGAGGCAGCTCTGGCTCCGCATCCAAGGCCACCAGCGGCGATAAGAAAAAGAGCAGCGACCCGACCACATCAGCAACAGCAGCAGGAGCAGCCGAACAACCAACGCCACCACCACCCCCCAAGAAGTTCGTCAGCAACGCCGAGGCGGAAAGGCAGCGCGAAGCAGCCTACCGGGCAGAGCAAGAACGCGCCGCGGCCGACCGCGAGGCGAAAGCGGCCGCGAAGCGCAAGCGCGAGGAGGACGCCCTGGAGGAGGCCAAGGCGCGGGAGGAGAAGCGGCGGCGGCTGGCGGAGGAGTCGCGGCGACGCAAAGAAGAGCGCGCCGCGGAGGAGGAGCGCGCGCGCAGGAAACGGCTCGGCCTGCCGGAGCTGCCGCCGGACGGGAGGGAGGGCGGCGGCCGCAAGGGTGGCGGCAATACATCCTCGGACCCGGAGGATGAGGAGGACGCGGCCGAGTTCCCGGACGAGGAGACGCTCCGCACGCGACTGCGCGCGCTGGGGCTGCCGATCGTCATGTTCGGCGAGTCGCGCAGGGCGCGGATCCGGAGGCTGCGCCTGGCGGCCGACGTGCCCATACCGACGACGCTGCCGCCCGTGCAGGAGAGGGACATGAAGGTCGACGGGAAGGTGCCGGGCTCCAGGGCCGGGCGGAGGATGTTGTTCCGCCGGCTGGCGAGCTACTTCAACATGGTGCTGCGCGAGTGGGAGGACACGCTTGAGGAGGAAGGGAGGACGGCTGGGAGTAGGGATCATACCACCATGGTTCAGAGCAGGGACACTATGCGACCGGTATGTTGTTTCTTCTTCGGCGGCCCCCCTTTTGTGTCGTTTTATGTCATACCCTTGGTTTCTGCTCCTATACGCATATATATACTCCCGCACAACAAAGCACAAAAAAGCTAACATGCAATGATCCGCGCCAGCTCTTCCGTAAGCTCGAGAAGGGCGAGCTGGACGACAGCGTGCTGGTTCCGGTCGTGGAGATCGTGGAGGCCGCCCAGGAGCGGCGGTACGTCGACGCCAACGATGGGTACCTCAAGCTCAGCATTGGCCGGGCCGCGTGGCCGATCGGCGTCACCATGGTGGGCATCCACGAGCGAAGCGCCCGCGAGAAGCTGCACGCCGGAGAGAAGGGCCACGTCATGGGCGACGAGGTCACGCGCAAGTACCTGCAGAGCATCAAGCGCATGCTCACCTTCGCCCAGACGAGGTGGCCGCCGCACGACATCAACCAGCTCATGGGTTGATCGTGGTGTCGACCAGATCATTGTTTCTTTCACAAAAAAAGCAATGCATAATAGATACCCCGTTGAGAGCTTTGAGTCCTCGTTAATCTCTCAATTTTGTATTCTCACTTCTTCGTCATGATGCTGCCGTCTAATGCGAGGTGCATAAACCGCGTGGAAACGCCCCCATCCTCCTCCATGACCAGACTGGCCGGCCGAGGAAGAAGACACGCTCGATTTGCAGCTTTATATCACCGAGAATCACTTTCTCTCTCCCTCCGTTGTCAAGAGGAAGATGCCCCAAGCCAGTCCCAGTGAAACGCCCAGTAAACGCTAGAGATAAGAAGAGAATATCAAAGAAATCCGAGGGAGTAGAAATTATACAGGTGTGCTCGAGTGGATGAAGGCTAGGCGGCCTGTATGGTGGTGTCGATCCATTCATCGCTTGCAGATATGCCACCAGCATGTCGCTTTGGCATCCTGACCTCCAGATCTGCCGCTGCAATGTTCATCCGCCTCACCCGATCGGTCGCCTCCCGTTCGTACTCGCGCGCCGCGTTGAGTGCGGTCATCTGCATCTGGACTCGAGGCTTCACGGATACGTTGACGACGACCTGGGTGGGAGGAATTGAGTTGACCCAGGTTAGCATGGGCATAGGTAGATGCATAGGTAGGTAGGTACCTGAATTGGCGCGGGCATGTGTGGCGCAAAACTGTGGGGGCACGAGCGGTCGTTCCTTACCTTGTCGATAGTGTTGATCCGAGCATTCAGAATGCCGGCTCGGATCATCGTAGCCAGCTCCTCCTCGATCGACTCGCCGCCGACGGCGAACGACTCGTTCAGGCTCTCTAGGGTGACACAGGAGAATGGGAGCAGGTATTGCGATATGCACTTGCTGCGGATCTGGCCGTAGATCTTGGGGATGTGCTTCTGCAGGTGGACGTCGAGGAGGTAGTCGGAGCGGTACGCCTCGAGGATCTCCAGGCAGGCTCTGTAGCGGCCGTTGACGAACGTGGTGACGGCGCGGCGTATGTGCGGCTCGTGCTCCAGGTACGCCCGGAACTGCGTGCTCTCCAGCACCCTGGTCTGGATCTCCCGGCGGTCCATGGTCGCCAGCGCCAGCAGGGCGCCGTAGACCGCCACGTCGTTGGGGCTCAGAGTGTCGGCGTATGACGAGGGGAGCGCGGAAGGCGTCGCCTGCAGGAGCGCCTGGGCGGCCTCGAGGTATTTGCCCTGGCCGAGCAGGGCGATGCCGCTGACGATTTTAGCATAGGACATCAGGGCCTTGTCGTCGGTCTGGATGCCGACGAGCTTGTTCAGGTTGTTCATGACGTTGGCCCACTCGCGACGCAGCACGGAGATCCGGACCAGGTGCATGCTAACGTCAATGATCTGCTTCGTGGTGCTTACGTCCGGCCGCATGCGGTTGAAGGCGTCGGCAGCGGCTTGAAGTTCGCCAATGGCCTCGAAGTGCTTGCCGAGGTCTTCGTTGCCCATCTGTGGAGCAGTGACGATTTTAGATTGTGTTAGTTGTTAGAGATCTTGCAAGAGCGGCGGCGGCGGGTGAAGGGGAGGGATGGTTTCGAGAAGAAGGAGCAGCCCAAAGGAACCCCCGAGCGACCGAGAAGACGGTAGGTTCGACCTACACGAATGCTTTCCCTCACGAGGTTATTTTTATACCCTTTAAGCTCCGACTCCAGTCGACGGGTCTCATCCTTATTCTTCTTCTCCGTCGTGTTAACCCAGTGCTGATCGAGCGTAGCTTCCGGCTCGTTCGGGGCAGCAAGCCGCAGCAGTTCTACGGCTTCTTGGTAGCGCGGGACGTCCTTTCCCTTCTTGGCCTCGGAAATAGCGGCCTTGAGCGCGTCTACGCAAAGAGCGACAGAGCACCGTCCGATGACGATCAAGCGGTCATATCGAGTCCTGCCTGCGTAAGGTTGCGGGACAATGTGTGGTGAGTACCCAGCCCTTCAGACACGGTGGAAGAACTGGAAGTAAGAATGAAGGGCCCACCCACCTCTGTAGTTCTGTATGTATGTCTCGAGGTCAAATTTTGGTGCGTCTTTGCATGACAAACAAGGCAGTGAGTAGGTAATAGGTACCTAGATGTTAGCTCGTCAACTGTGCGGTGGGGCGACGAAGATAAGGTAGTTCATTCTATTGAGTCGGGTACCGACCTTTCACGATAACCCCGCCTTGGTTGTCCATGGTGGTGAAGTACTCTGCCAGCTGAGTTCCGGGGGTTGCCATCTTGCGGGTGGCTATTGCTCTTGATAAGATAAAAGAAAGAGAGCGAGTATGCACTACGCGAGGCCGCTGTGGAAGGAGTGATGCGTTTCGCGATCCTCTCCTGGCTGGAGCTGTTGGTGGTGGTCGACGTGAGGCTGCAGCCTTACAGCTGGCGACAACAGCTCACTGCTGGGCAGTACTAGCTTGGTGCGGGGCAAAGCACGCACGGATCAGTATGCGGTCTTTTTACATCACAGGCATCATAACCTTGTCACTCTCCGTCTCAACCACCAGAACCCTCCCGCTACCTAGGTCACATATCTCCTAGATCTCATTACCTACATTGTTACAGATGGCGTGTGCTTTGTCTTTCCTAAATTCGCCAAGCTCTTTACGAATTCTCGAAGTTCAACGGCAGGGTTATTGCTTGGGTTAGGAGTGGGATGCAGTGAGGGAGAAGTGGGAGGAGAGTGGGAGAGTGGCACTGGGCAGAAATGGGCGGCTAACCCTCACCCGGCGCTATTTGCCCACAGTGGATGAGACACGGATTATTCGCACTGCTATCATGCAAATTGAAAGATCCATCCAGATGAAGGAGGAGAGGAGCTCTCAAAGAGGATCCGCCGTCGACAGCACATTCCCGATGTACTCACGATCGGTCCTTCTTGCCTTACCCGCCTCCGTTCTCTCTTGTTGAGTCGGGTTCTTTCAGGGTGATTGGTGCGTGCATTTCTTGATTGCGACTGGTAGGTGCAATCTTTCATCACTTGTGACAAGGGGGTTCTGGGGGCTCCCTGGTGCCTGTCTCAGGGCTGTCTTGGCTGGTGGGTGAGGGTTAACGGGTCTTCTGGTGCCCCTTTCGCGGGCAGGTCCCAAGCGTGAGGCGAGTCGAGCCCGAGTCGTTGTTGTGCCTTTTTGTTCGCCCTCCGCCCTTCCCATCCTCGTGACGGACGCAAAAATAAACTCTTTACACAGCCTCCCCCGCGTTCCATTTCTCTCCAGTAGTTTGCGCCGGCAATCCCTACCGAATTTGTGTGCCCGCTTGGTCGGCATGAGGCCTTGTAGGGCTGCAGCGATGATTGCTTTTCTTCGTTCCTTTTTTTGCCCATTTTTTTCACAGCGCGATTCTGGCGAGTTTCGGCCATCTTTCGGCAGTGTCCATAGCTTGAACAGAGTAACTCACCTTAGGGATGCCCCTTACACATCTCCTAACTCCTCGGCCACTTATCATGTGAAGCGGGGACCACCACACACTTTGGGGGGGCCGATTCCGGGAAGCCCATGACTGTCCTAAGTGACATTGGCAACCTGACCGTTCGCCCTCCTTCCGAGCGGGCCCCTCTTAGAAAGGTTGGCTCCTTCAGGCTTGACCTAGCGCACACCGCCAGTCCATAAAGGGAGAGGAGTTGAGAACAATATTTGATAAAAATTTTCCCCGGCCAAGCTGCTTGCGCGTCCTCCCGTTTCATGAACGAATCAATTGGCCCTACTGGATGCGCCGGCCTGCAGGCGTAATTAAACGATTTGCTTGGGAGCATCGACGTGTAGCTCCCAGGGAAGTAAAAGTCGCGTGGGATTTTCTCGTGTTACATTCCGCTGCGACAAGGGCCAAGAGCGATTGCGTAGGCCAAGATATTCAGAACCCCACCATGCTGCTTGAGCCCTTCCGTTCCCGTTCGCTCGCAGCTTCCCCTCCATCCCGTCTCCAACGAACCCCTTTTCGGCTGTCAGGAGCTTCTTTCACTGAAAGTCAATCGCCTCGAAGTCAGCTCGAGTTTGTCGAGCCATTGGAAAAGCGCCAGTCAAGAACTCGGCAATGTCCAAGTGCCATGGTTGGCTGTGATACGAAGGATACTTCCCCAAGCGGTGGGAGTGTGGGGAGGCGTGTGTTAGGAGGGAGTGTGAAGAGCGAGTTGATCCTTGGACGAAAGAATTGGTCGATTCCGTTTCTCAGCCAAGGGCGGCAGCAACACCGCTAACCCAAGTCCGAGGACCCAGCAGCCAGACGAGTGAAAGAGGGGTAGGGTCGTCTCGGACTTAACGGCTGAGAGGGTGTGGGTGTTCTACTGTAGGACGTCGTCCCATCCACCTCATGCCATGAGGACAGGTTACCAACTTCAGTGACCGGCCACACTCGACGCGGTCGTTTTCGACGGGAAGGGAATACCTCCCTGGCTCCCTGCGCATGACACATCCGTCCATGCAATCTCACTGCTCCTCGACAACGGTGCAGAGCAACCCGCCTTCATTTTTCCTTTTTCGTTTTTTCTTTTTTCTTGTTTTTTCTTGGCCTTTTTTCTTCTTTTTCTTGGTGAGGCTTCCCGGGATATGAGCTAGAAGCTGTATGCTTGAGTCAAGAGGAGTCGATCTAGGGAAGCTTCACAAGGAATTGCGGACGTTTGAGTTTGTTGGCCAAAGAGCCGTAGGAAATATCCGTACGTATTACGGAACAGAGCTAGGTGGACCCTGATAGGGATTGGTCGTGGTTCATCGGGAATAACGCTAAAAGGAGGGCAACTTGTCGAGCGTCGCCGGAGCCGAGATCTCCCTGTCGGAGACTTGCTGGGCTTGCTAAGCCTGTTGACCACAATACCTTGTCACTCATGTTGTCTCGTTGCTGCTCTCTCGTTGCCAATTGGCTCTGCCTCCTGGCCTTCTTTTTCTTGCTTCGTTCTGGTTCACTATGCGCGGCACTCACTGGGCCTCTTTTCTTGGCCGGGAAGTTTCTTGCCCCAAGCCAGCCCAAGTTGGTGCCCGCAATATCCAACAGCATCACCTGGGTCAATCTAAACAATCCGGTTCGCTCCCACCTCGTCGGGACCGACTTCGGCACCCTGGGAGAAAGGCAGCATTAGCGTAGGCTTTTTTTTTTCTTTTCGGGCACGGGGATGGGCCAGTACCGGCTATACTCCCTTGTGCAAACAAGCATTTTCGCCAGCCGTTGAAGATCAGCTTCCACAACCTTAGCTAGGGAGGTGAGAGCGGAGAGCACATGAATAGTGGCGGCAACGGGTGCGTCCAGAACGACCCCTTTACTAGTACATCTATTACATACCACATGGAGTCAGGGCGTACGTCTGCTGTTGTTGATGTTGAGGCAAGACATCGGGATTGTGGTAGTTGAAAATCGTTCGAACTTCTACCTGCCCACCTACCTGAGCTGCATCAGAACCAGCACGTTTCTGCGACACACATTCCTACCACCTCCTTCCCTCCTTCCCCTTTCTCATTAGGCGTAGGTGGTAGTTGTATGTTTTGCATTACTGTACACCCCCTCCCCCAATTTGCGGCTCCGCTTAAACCCCCAGCACCACCTCCAACGTGTTGAGGTCGGTGCCACGGTGGTAAGGTACCGCCCCCGCTTTCATTCTTCTTTCTTTTCACAACTGGGATATCCAGACGAAAGCCGCCAACAAACAAGAGGGGGAGGGGAGAAAAAGACCAGAAATTCATCTCACGCCCTTCCTCCCTCCCCTGTTTTTTCTTCTCACTGTATCTTTGCGCTAGTTGGCACTCTTTCCTTTCCTCATTATCTGGCTTGGACTGATGGACAGCCTTGCCCTTGAGTGCACCCACTCACACGCCACACCTACCGCCCACTCACACGCCTGCTCCCAAACCTGAGACCGTCATCAAGCCGGCAATTCCTGCAACCTTCAGGCCTTCTGTCCCTTCAGCTGTTTGATAAACACCGGGTGCAATTTCCTAAGAATCGTCCTCGATTTCTGGTCGCCTCTGGCTTGCCGTTTTCACCCTGGTTCGAACTGGCTTGTGTTGCTGCTAAGTCGCTGACGACCCTCCCTTCCCTTCCCTTGGTATCGGCGGATTGCGTCCTTGGAGTCCTTGGAGTCCTTGGCTTTTCTTGTCCTTTTTCTTCACGCTGCAGTTGCTGCGACTCAACTGCATAGGCCTGGGCGCCTCTGGCGGAGACTTTTGAGGCCCAATCGTCCACTTCTTCTCCTGGTCCTGGTCGTGCCAGGGTCTTATTCCGTTTACTACGTTCTCCGTCGAGAGATTCCAGGCGCATCGCGCAAACCCAGCATCCTTCCCCACAAAGTCCACAAGCCCACCACAAGTTCACCAGTTCACCAGTCGACTGCGACGGGCTCTTGTCGCCTTATTCGTCACGCAGCCCAAGAGACAGGCGAGCAGCAGCAACCCTGCAGAGCCGCGTTCGACCATTTTAACAAGCATACCTGCTTGCCTGCCTGTTTTCCTACGGTACTTAATTATACGGACTGCGCTGCCCTGTCGCGTACCCCTCAGACCTTGGAAGTCTTAGCATCTCAGAAAAGCCTTATTCTGCTTCTGTTGTTCCGTATATCCCGTATATCCCATACTACTTCTCGAGGAGGGCCCGCCGTTCTATTACTTCCTTCCATCAGTTGTTGTTGTTGAGACCTGAGGGGTGACCAAACGACTTCTTGGCGCGTGTTTTGATGAGCAGAGAAGAGGCCATCAAGTCGGAAACCGGCAAATTCTCACTCATCAGAACAGTCACCACCCAAGCACCACTTACCACCCTTTTTTGGGGGGCTGCGCCACGGCTCTTTGAAGGTTGGCAACAGGGCGACAGGGCTCGCTTTTCTGTCTTTCCCTCCCCCTGTCAGCCTCCCGTTTACCTACCTACCTCACCTACCTGGGATACCTGCCTACCTGCCGATCTGCGCAGGTTAGGTAACTTTTCATTGACTGCCACTAGCTTCCCCTTGCCACCACTCCTTCTGTTGCGTGGGATTGGCTGCTGTCGTTAGTACTCTACTCCCGGCACATTCTGTACTGTCAGCCAACAACCATGTGCCCCTCGTCGTCGCCCTACTAGTAGTCACGGAATCTCGGCTCTTACACACTCTTACATGGGACATGACAGCGCGTGCCGCTGAGGCCACTCAAGTTCAGCAACTACAACGGCCACAGCAGCCACATCAGCCACAGCAGCCTGAGCTTCATCGTGCTCTTGATCGTGCTCGGACTTACCATCGCGAGCGGGCCTGGACCTGGTTGGCGCGCACGCGATGGATTCGGACGCCGAACCACCAAAAGAGGCCATGCCACCGGCTCCGGCGCGTCGGCCCTCCGAGTCGCCGCGCCCCTCGTCCGCCATAAACGTGGCCATGGGTGATGCGCCGGACTTGGAGCCGCCTCCAGCCCAGGCATCAGACGACGACGACGACGAAGACGACGATGAGGGGGAGGAGGAATCAGTGCGGGGACTCTCGACCAAGAGCGGCATGACGGCGCCAAAGGGACCACGCGAGTCGGAAGACCCTACTTCGGGCCCCGGCAGCGTGCTATCATCCAACGAGCCCGGCGCCGTGAAGGTAGAGGAGGGTTCTGTCGACCTGGATCTACCCACGGTAGGAGTGTCTAGCGCCTCGGGCTTGACCGTCCCCGTACAGAAGCGAAGGAGGGTCACCCGCGCCTGCGACGAGTGCAGACGGAAGAAGATCAAGTGCGACGGCCGATCGCCATGCACACATTGCTCAGTCTACAGCTACGGCAAGCAACATTCCTGGCCCAGTCCAGTGCCCATCCATACATGCTCGAGCGCCCCTTAACCCCTCTTCCCTCCCCCCCTCTACCTACCCCCTACCCCCTACCAC